>CM069134.1:55422593-55488897 GCA_035221665.1 Okamejei kenojei
CCAATTTCAAAATCTTTCTTCAGAGCTACTTGTTCAGTTCGGCAGCAAGTTTAATAAGAACATTTAAGGAATGAGCACAGCAGATAGTGGGTCAGACCGAACTCACATCTAGTGCATTGACAGTTGTTTAGTGACTAAATCTTGAATTTCAATACTCAAGCAGCGACAAAGGAGAGAGAAGCAATTAAAAAGCAAAAAGTTTGGGTGCCCTTTTGGAAATGAAGCAAGAGAAGAGAAGTCCATTGAAAATTAACTTTCTTCATAGTAAGGCAAACATAATGAGGGAATTGCTCAGAAACTTAATAAATTTAATTGGTACTGCCATTAAAATGCCAGTTGTGTTAAAGTCAATATCAGCACACCTCGTTGCAAACTTGGAAGTTGGTGTGAGATTTGAGTGTAAAATATTGATTCCAATAGAAATCTTGAATTAGCCTGGTTCCCAAACAAATCAGACACTTGGGCCTTTGGTGAGCAGAGCGTGTTGGGCTCAGTCAGATTCAGTGTAAATTTGTAACTCTGTTATCCCAATTTTACTTTTTTCTGGCTCCCCAAGCATTTTAATTTAGAAAAAACTATTGTGGCATTGCTTTGAGCGGTTTCATTTGATCTCCTGCAGTTTTATGGCAAGAGAGTCTGAAATCTAGACTCAAAAATATATGATATTTCCTGTTTGGCATTTATTGGATTAGGAATGACTTACTTACACTCAGGCTTTCTTGGTTCTGAAGCCTACGAGGGTAATCATGGGAACTCATGCACTTCTTCCACAAAATGGGGGAATGAACCAATTGAGTGGGATGGTCAAGTGGATGGATGACTCTGTGAGATGAGATGAAAGCACTCCTTCTGCCCTCAAATCCAAAGTTTCCCGTGTAATATCCATGTGGTCTTTGGAGGAAACTCATACCTGTTTCACAGAGTGGTGTCCCAAGGAGGGACTTTGGTTCTTGAAACAAGTTCATGTCTGACTCTGGCAAAAAATTGGGACATCATAAAAAATAGTTGTGACAGTATTCTCTAATTTTTTAAAGCATTAACAGCTGTTTTGGCCATGAGGATGTACTGCAATAGTATGAATTGCCTTCATTTAATTTTTAGAAAAATAAATCTAAGCCTGATACCAGAGTGTTCAGTAAGAAGAATAAAATCAGAGCAGCGGCTTCTCAATAGCTGACCAAAGGGCCATAGATATAAGGACCTGATGCCAAGTTATACATTAGAGACAAAAAAATTTATCAAGTTAATGAGTCTTCACAATGTAAAGGGCCCACATATAATCATTTGTTGGAGTGGAGGTCTGGAATAATGCACTAAATAACTGGAATCATAAAACTATTTAACATGAAATAAATACTAATGCAGTGAGAAATAATCTTTGCAAAGTTCAAAGTTGACGGGCTCTTTCGGAACACAAACTGGGAAACTCAAATAAAAGTAAATCTATCATTGGTAAATATCACATCCCCTCCCCCCCCCCCTCCCCCCCCCCCCCCCCCCCCCCCCCCACAGAAAAATATTGAAAACGCTCAACATGATTTATGTGAAACAATGCAAAATTCAAGGTTTCTTTCAACTGAAGACAAAATTTTAAAAAGTTGTTGAACCCATGACCACTTCGCTCTGTTCCCTGGTTTGCATAAGAATGCAATTTAATGGATTGGTGAGGCGTGATATCAAAATGTAATTTTGCTCGAAGCTGAAAATTTGCCTCTTGCCCAAAAACTAAGCCCAGAATAATCTTGAAAGACCAGCATGTTGTCATTTTAGCTGCAGAGTTACAATGTGTATTTGTTGGATCAATCTCTGACAACTGAAATATAAAGCATAATAATAAAGGGTTTTGTATTATTTAGTTTGGTGATTTAAGCTGTTGTACTGGATCACATGGTATAGTATATTTAAAAAAAAACGAGAGTAATACATCTGAGGTTTTTCATTGTGGAGAACCCTTACCCATTGGTATTTGGAAGAATGTTGCATTGAGGTCTTAATCTAACTAGTTGTAAAATCCCAAAATTAGGCAATAAAAAATCAACATTCTATTGGTTTGATTGATTATCTGTTTAATGCGCTATATTAGGGTCCTGTAATTTGATTTGAGATATAATCCTCTAGGACCATCTGTAACCATATAAAAAAACATGTAGCTATTGGTGTACAACTTCAAACATTTTATAGAAATTAAGAATAAGTAATTAGCAAATAACAAAAACTCAAGGAAAGATTAGAAGAAATAGTGGTTATGGTAATGGTTTGGAATCCTCAAGACATGAAAGATCCTTGTTACTTTCCGGGTGGAAGTAAACACAGATGTGCCCCCTTATCAGCCATGGGAAAGTGGTCAGATGGATCAGCATTAAATAACTGATCTGGAATCCAAAAATCTATTTCCTTGCAATTTTGTCACACCTGCACAAAACATTATATAAATGTCTTAATATAATTGATAGGCCACCTTATGTAACCTTATGTACCTTACGTACCTGCGACTCGACCTTTCAAGGGAAAAATATTACTCCTGCACTCCTAGAGATCCCTTGTCAACAATTTCTGTCTCAGCCACAATTCAATTTTGTTCTAAGTGTCCTGGATTAGGAACAGAGTTTCTCCTGGATCAGGACACAGCATTCATGGGGACAAATTGACATAGTGTACTTGCATGCATATGTGGGCAAAGATTGTCTGGATATTGAGCCTTTATAGAAAATGAAAAGATATTTTAATCATTATCATAATATGACTTTGGGATTTACAAACTAACTGGTTCGTTAAACTAACTAATACTGAATTATTACTACTGCCAGTGAGAAAGCAGAGTCTTCTGAAAACTGTTAAGTTGGTTAGAGGTGCCAGATCGCAACCAAAAATACCAAAAATGAAAAGCAAACCTCTCACTGACAAGTATGTGAAAAAAGAAAAAATACTCCATCGATGTACATTACCAATTTAAAAAAAAATGCAGTTATCTTCATTATTGACATGTGGATGAGGAAAACTTAAAATTAGCGTATCAAATACCAATGGTCAATACCATTGTCAGCCCCTGTTCCTCACGTTAAATTTTGCCATTAGACCTGAACGTTAGTGCTGGACATATATTTTATGGGCCATGCGGTAAATAAAGGTTGATTTTATTCCGAAACCCAAACTATCAGTAATGCTGGAATCGGCCCTGATGTGTTTAAACTTTTTAAGGAGGCTATTTAAAAAACTACTTCGGGATGTTGCATAATTCTAATTTTACAATAAAATAACGGTGAGATAAACTTCAAGAATCACATGCATGCCAATAGTCTCTCAGTTTCATTATGTAATTGCCTAGGCCCATGTGTACCCCTTCCAAATATAGGCTGCTGCAAATATTCTGTGCCTGGCCAATATTTTCCCCATTACCAACTTTCCATTGATGGTTATGTTGACAGATGAACGAGTGACTGGTTCTGGAATTGGCCCGGATACTGAGCTTCTGGCACATACACACTTAAAATGTTAATTAATATTTATATCATAATGTTTGGGATTTCTTCTTATCAAAATTTGGTGACGCTAAAACTTAAGGTTCATAAGGATTAGGTGTATAGAATTAGGCATTCAGCCCATCAAGTTACACCGCCTTTCAATCTGGTGATATATCGCTACCCTCCTAACCCCACTCTCTTGCCTTCCCCCCATAATCTATCTGACACCAGCCTAATCACAATTCTATCTTTCTCTGCCATAAAAATGTCCACTGACTAGGCCTCCACAGCCTTCTGTGAACCAAAAATGTAAATTGATCTTAAACCAGACTGGGGTGGTGGATAGTAGGGTGGGTTTTTTTCCCTTGCTACAGATATTTATGTTGAGGATAGGCTCTAATGAGAATTGCTGAAATGCTTTAGTGTTGAAAAATGAAAAGGCATTTCTATGTAGAAATGTCATGTTCCGAATCAAATTAGTTTTTAGTTGCAGTTAACTTCATGAGTTTTTTTGGCTTAATGTATTTTTACAAGCAAATTCATAAAACACAGTTACTATAATGGATCAATTGCCTTTTGTTTGATTTCTTCTATTTTTCTCACAGTGTAATTTCTTCACCTTTAGATTTCATTGTGAAATATCTAATATTTTTGCTGCTTTAAAACAATTCATACATAGGTTCCAGTTTTTTTTTTTTTGCTTTAGGGGAACAATGAGAAAATATTAGACGAACAATGGGCTTTTAATGTCCTTTTGATAGGGAATTTCTCCTGACACATGGAAAGTTGTGGAACAGGAAGGTGAGGCTGGCACTAAAGCCCAAGTTTCCATGTGGTATGTGGGCGGACAAATCTACGGCAGCAGACCAATAATTCTTGAGGAAAGCAACAATACAAATTCTTTTATTTCAATATCTAACTGATGAGTAACAGTATTGCCAGGTTAACTTTCAAATCGCTCAAATGGTTTTTGTCTTTAGCAGTCAATAGCATTTAAGAGCTATTTTCGGCTCCTGGGACGGAGTTGTAGAGCCCTATTCTGATCTTAAATTCAAAATAATAACAGCATCAATGTAAAAATGCGTGCCACGATGAAATGCGATCCCGAGCGGTTTACCATCTCAAAACCTTGCCAAGTTATTTCTTTCAGATCAATTCAAAAATGTTGGCCAGGTCTTTAAAAATCCGCATTGCACATGATGTTCCAGCTACCAGCCAGATGAAAGCTGAAAACAATGGTACTTTTCTCATTAATTATTATATTACTATTTTATTAATAATAGATGGATGTCTTGCCAAGGTTTAGCGCAATATTTGCTGCGTTAATTAGCAATGTTCAGAGCCCATGACAGTATCATTAGTAATTTTTATAGCCAGGAACTTAAGCTTAACTCTCTTCACCACCATCCCTACGAATGAATGTCAGTGCCATGCATGTCTCAACTTTCAATTCCCGAAGTCAACAATAGTTCCTTGGTCTTGCTAATGCTGAGAGCCAACTTGTAGTCCGTGATTAGTCAGAAATAACGAACTAGGTCAAATTATTTAGACCTGAAAGGTATGGGACGGAAAGTTTACTACATATAACACCATTGTTCTTTTATATGCTAATACACTTCTCTATTTACAGTGTAAAATACCACATAGACTACATTTTCAAAAATCCAAAAGTACATAACATCTTTCCAAAAGTTATCTCCCATAGTGAATATAATGTAAAATTTAGAAGCTAAATCTAGTGTTCATTTTCAAACTGTGTAGAAAATTACAAAATTCTGGATAAGACATATTTTGGATAATTCGATGTTTGTTAATATAACTTTGACCCCTGATTCAAAGTAATAATATTAGGAATACTGGAAACAGACCAATTAATAATACAAATCAAAGAACCTTTATGAGTACGGTTTTAATAATTGGGGGAAAAAATTAATAATAAAATTCTGGAAAGGCCCTAATCCCCCACAATCAAATGTGGAATACAGAAAATGTCGGGACATCCATCTGGAGAGTTTGAGGCTTGTCCTTATGGACAGGTTGGATCTTTCAGAGGGGATAATGGTTCTCCATTATTGAATATTTACAGGTCGGGGTTCCTCGTCTCTTCTTCTTTCTCCTTTTTTCTCCCTGTTCCAAAGTGGCTCGAGTGCGAGGTCTTGGACTGAGGCCCCTTGAAGATAGATCGGTGTAGAAGTATACATAATTAAATTATGCTTATATCTCCAACGTCAGGCTACATTAATGTTAATTACTCCATTCGCTTTATTTTTCTATATTATTTTTCTTATTCTTTTTCTTACTTTAAAAAAAAATTAAAAAAAAATAAATAAAGTAGGTGTGGTGTTGTTGTTGTTTGTGTTTGTAGTGTGTGTTGTTTGTTTGGTTTGGGTGTGTATGTTTTGGGATAGAAGCAATATAGTCTTAATTCTGAATATTAATTTGAATATCAATAATATTATGAATAGTGAAAGTATCTAATGATGTATTTTCATTACTGTTTATAATATTTGTACTTTTCGTTAAATATGTTTCTACAATAAAAATATTTAACAAATAAACGAATATTGATCACCCTCCCATTCTTACTGATACATCATCATCCATTATTCATCCAAACAACTGGTCTGGATATACAATGTGGCTATAATTGGTCCTCTATCTCGATGAACTACCAACGCGTTGTGTGACGAAGGTTGGCGTAGGAATTGCAACTTATCCATAACAGTAACATATTAATTTCTGTCTCGGAGGTGTCATTCTGCGCATTATTTGCTGTGCAATTATTTGTGATATGAAAAATGTAATTATTCAGAACAAGTTACAGTACTTTTAGTTCAGGATTCTAAAGAAAGGCTACTACAATAGGGTATGACTATGGACTTAAGTGGACCGTATGGGTCCCAGCATTACACGGGACGAGGCTGGTCCCCCTCAACGCAATATTTCACCTCGCATTCTAATAGTGGTTGTCCATGGGGGGGGGGGGGGGGGAGAGAAGAGGGAAAAAAAGTGGGGAGAAGAGGAAGAGGGGAAAAAGGGGACTTCTGGAGCACTAATATGGGTGTAGTGGGATGAAGGGACTGGTTTCCAGTGGCTGTATGGACATTGTGGGTCATGATGGATTCTTGGGCTGGCGGCTCTCAGTCCACTCAAGCCTGTTGAGGCTGGCAGCTCTACTCCTTACGGCTGGTGGGACTGGCAGTTGACTCACGACTATTCTTGATTAATTCCATTTCAGCAGGGTTGTAAATCACCAAATTCAAGTGTAGTTTCTTACCACTTCAAAGCAGGTGCAAGGCCACCATATGAAAGTGCAGTTTTTCATACCATTTCAAGGCTGGGTTGCATGGCCACTAAAGACAGCAAGCCATGTCCTTCTCCCTCCTCCATCTTGTGTGGACTGAGCCTATGCCCACACTTCTGGGTTTCTTTATATTCTCTCCCCCTCCCACCAGAAGGAGCGTGAGTCTTCATGGCATGATCTGACAGGAGAGCGATTCTCATATACATTTTTTAAATACCACTAATAAGCTCTTTTATTTTTCATCGATGGGGAAAAAAAAATCCTTCATCCTGCGCAGCTGGAAGGGGACTGAGTAAGATGGCCAATAGATATAGATAAAAAGAAGATTCATCAGAAATATCTATGCCCATTGTAGTTAGAAATATCATAATTTATATTGGAGAATTAAGAAATGGGCAACAAATTAAACAAAATAATTTAGTTCTGTCTTCTTTAGGGAGACTCGATATAACTTCCTAAAATGTAGAAAACTGGAAATATAATGAAAGATGGAATTGGATAGGAATTAGTAATCCCCAGTTAAAAAAAAAATAATATGATGCTTGGTGGTCAATAAAGGCATTATCTCGGAAGTCAATTAATGTCCAGAGTGGATAATCGGCCACACAGAAGTATGTTAAGAAAACGATGCTTCCCAAGAAACTTGAGAGAAAGGACATGGGAAGCAAGGTTATGAGCCATTGGAACTTATATAGCTCAGAAACAGATCCTTCTTCCCAATTCATTTCTTGTCAAACCAAGCAAGTCTCAACTTGCAGATTAATATCGCTCCACACCTTTCCTATCAATGTACCCATCAAAAATGTCTTTAAAATGTTCTAATGGTAACCCGCCGTTATACTTTGTCCAATGCTTTCCATATTATTGCCACCTTCTGTGTGAGAAAGTTGCCCTCAGGACCATTTTAAACCTTTCCATTCACATTTTAAAACTATACCTGCAGTCTTCGGACTCTAGTTTTAGACACTCTCTAACCCTGGGATTTACTGTGGCCTCATAACTTGTATTTGACCTTTCCAAAAGATTATATACAGTATTTGGAGGAAGTCGTAGCATTCACCTCCAGAAAAAACAAATTCCCATGACTATCTATTCATCTTCTTGCAGCTCAAACCGTTCAGACATTTGTCAAATTTATTTTTCCTCTATCCAGTTTAATGATTTCCTTCCTTGTAGAAAGCAAGACTGTAGACCGAGTACTCAAAATGTTAGCCTTACCTCCCTTGTATAGACTGTAACTTGACATCCTGGCACTCAATACCTTCATGGATGAAGGCATGCATGCCAAACACTACCTTCACACCCTGTCCACCTGTATTGCCATTTTTTGGATGCATTTTAAACCTTCATCCATGGGTCTCTGTTTTAGTGCACTCTCCAGTGCACTACTATTTTACTGTCTTTTTCCATGCCCTGATTTTCTTCTACCAAAATGAACCATTTATGAATTATTCTTCTGCTATTTTCCTGGACCATTGTCTAGTATAGGACCATCCCATTGTAATTGTAGATAACCTGTTAAACATAAAAATGGAAGCATTGGTTATTCATCTTCCTCTAATTATGAAATAGTCTTTATAGATTGAATGCTAGCAATGAAACCCTTAATTAGCAAAAAAAGGGGGAGGAGAGTGAAGGCAGAAGACAGACCAACATGTCTGTTCAGCCAGCATTAGTGGTCAGGAAAAGCCTTTGAAAAGGAATTCGATAAACAGGGAACACCAAAATTATTACTGAGGGAAAGTGGGATGATGAAAGGAAAATTGTATTTCAATAATACCAAGGCATTTGGGGAATGGGAACTGGCAGAATAGACAAAGGTAGGTAAACCACTGGACCTGGGTGTATTTGCATTTTCAGCTAAAAATGTGGGGACATAATGGGTCTGGGGGACTCTTATACTATAGGACTTGAAATAAAACATCCAAGTGTAAAAGCAGTTAGAATGGCAAATTCCATTGGGCTTCATTCAAGAGATTTTGAGTACAGAAACATGGAGGGTTTTGAGACAAATGGACTTGGTGTAGATCCCATCTAAGTTTAGCATGCAATTTTGTTCACCATATCTCAGGAAGGATGTTCTTGGTTTGGAGGGGTTTAAATAGACTGATTCTGAGATTGCAGAATGATTGTTTCCGTTAGGCCAGAAGCTATTAGTTAGCAGGAGGGATGATATCAGGGACAGACATAATACAGGATGCATCTTCCTGATGGCTGGGAAGCCCCTATAAGGATAATCTCGGCATCATGTTTCGGCACAGAACATTTGAGCTGAATTTGTATGTTCCAGCGCTGTGCTTATCTATGTTCAGGAAGCCACAGCCTTGCATGTATAGCATTAATATTCAGTTCGTGAGAAAATTTATTTGGATGACCGATGAGGCTTGAGAGTGGATTCTGCCCATAGAAGGACAGTGGTGGCCAAGTCATTAAAAAAATATTTCAATGAGGAGGCCAATATTTTTTTAACTCAAAGAGATCTCGAGATCTGGGGGGAAAGGTTGATAGCAGCCAACTGATGAGGTTGAGTCTGCAATTTCAACTATCCTGGGATGATGGGACTGCTATGTGAAGAGAAATTGGATTCAGCTATGCCTGTATTCCTTTGACTTTTGAAAACCAAAAGGGAATCTTGCGAAACATAAATTGTGAAGGATGGGCTGGCTGGGGACCATAGTATGAGTACTTTCCTTTCAGGATCTGATGAGACAATTTAGTACTGAGTTGATGAAATTTGCTTCACTAAGAACTGTATAATGGATTCCACCAGAGGAGGCAGTGAGACCAAGTCATTACATACTGTGACTCTCTGTGAAACTAATCACACTTGGCGGATTTTTTTTCAGCGGACTGGGTCCGGATCATTGACTGACGGTATCAGGTCATCAAAAATATTTGCACATTGATTCAGTGTGACCGGCATGATGCGACGTGTCGACCTATGTCGTGCGGAATTTTTTCAAGTGTCGCAATATATTTGAATTTGGCGCCACTGGATATTGAAGTTCAAATCTTTTTTTGTAAGGCAGGCTCCTTTAGGTCTTGGTGGTGCGTGATTGGAAGTTTTTTTTCTGTACTATTGATCGGATTTCTTCGCCAATAGTGTGTCAATGTGGGGTGGGCCAGGTGGCATTGTGGGACGGACTTGTGGGGTGGAGGGGCGGTTAGTGGGAGAGGGGTGTGAATGTGTGTGGGTAGGGAGGGGTGGTGGCTATTATGGGGGTAGGGAGTGTGGGGGGGATGTATAAGTGGGAGGGTGTGTGGGGGAGGGGCATATGTGTGGGCAGAGGGGTTGTGGGGGGAGTATGGTTGATACGTGTGGAGGGGTATGTGGGAGGATCCAAGGTTAGGCGAGCGGGACCCAAGGGGGAAGGGGTTGGTGGTGCGCTGGTCGTTCTCCGCCGGGGATCAGTGTCTCCATTTTCCGTTTGGTGACATCAGCGCCATATCCGACTCCACGCTGGGGGGTGGTGGTTTGGGTTGGGCTGTGCTGGGCTGTGCTGGGCTGGATCGGGCTGGGTTAGTCCGGTTTCAAGGTCCCTCCCTCCGAAAATTGTGTCCCGTTGGAGACCTCGCTGGCCATCCAGAGCCTCTCGCAGCATGCAGTAAAGACGCGATGCTGAGCAGGAAAGGGTGGACCGTCCCACGGAGTGACAATAGAAAGGATCAATCCACGCGGGAGCGCTCAATGGCAGGAGTGGCAATCGGAATCTGCACACACGGGTTTTTTAAAGATTTTTATACCTCGAGATAACTCTTACAGCTTCACCGATCGTAACAAAACATGGTGCAATTGCAGTTACCAAAGAACGATGAGTAGCTGGCAAAAAACGTCGTGCTGTCGCGTACCATTTTTGCGCAAATAAGAATGGGGGGGGTCCCCACCAAACCGGAAGATAACAAGTTCAGAGTTTTAGTTTTCTGTACTAGACTAACTTGGATCCATTGGGTCCCATGTACACATGGGCGGGCTGGTCCCCCAACGCAATTATTCCACCTCTCCACCAATTCCAATATTGCTGGCCTGTGTGGGGGTGGGGGGCTTTTTGGAGCGCTAGTATAGGTGTTGTGGGCCGATAGGGCTAGTATGGACATCGTGGACCAAATGGACTCTTGGGCTGGCAGCTCAGTCACTCAGGCTGGTGGGCTGGCAAGCTCAGTCACTCAGGCCTGGTGGGCTGGCAGCTCAGTCACTCAGGCTGGTGGGCTGGCAGCTCAGTCACTCGGCCTGGTGGGCTGGCAGCTCAGACACTGCAGAAATTCAGCTGCCCAAAACAGGTGAGTAGACTCTGTAAAGAGAAAAGGGGGGAGAGGGTGGTGAGGATCAATTTTAGACATTTTTCATCTTTTTCTGCAGATCACAGCACTGAAGGAGGAAAGTCTATCCTGGCCTGGATCTCACAGGGGGCAAAATGAAGGGAGGGAGAATACTGGGGTGAGGTTTAATTACTTGCAGGGGGATATACTTACTGATGGGCTGAAGGGACTCCTGGGCCTGCACAGGCCTGATGTGCTGAGGGGGCACTTTAAAAAAGATCTCATGTGAAATTCAGTGAAAGGCACTTTTTCTGGACTTTACCTGGCACTTGGCATTGGGCTGTTGGGCCAAAATGCTCCTCCTGGGCTAATACAGCCATTTTGGGCAAAAGGACTGGTTTCTCGGCTAATAGTGGCCTTGCGGTTATTAGTGGTTTCACGTGGATTGGCCGGGCCCGAACAACTCATTTTAATTTCATTTCCTATTGCATTGCAGTATCAAGCACAGGGCAGGCTGAATAGATCATTGCATTTTTATATCACTTCCATTGCTATTTCTGTTTCAAGCACAGGGCAGGCCAAGCCAAACAGCTGATTGCATTTTCACTTAATTTCCATTGCCATTGCACTTTCGCAGCACGGGACAGGTTCAAGCCCAAACAGATCATTGCATTTTCAATTAATTTCCATTTCCATTCCAGTTTCAAGAAACATGGGAGGCTCAAGACCAAACAGAACTCATTGCATTTTTACTTCATTTCCATTGCATTGCAGGTTTGAAAGCACAGGGCATGCCTAAGCAAAGAGCTGAGTGATTGCATTTTTCACTTCATTTCAATTGCCATTGCATTTTCAAGCACAGGGCAGGGCAAACATACTTATTTTATTTCCATTAAGGGCTACAATCATTTATTCAAGTACATTGCATATTCACACCGTTCTGTAGTTTCCCAGCTCAGACAGAGTTGTGACCTCTCCCTCGTCTCTTGCAGGACAGACCGAGCACGCCGCACACCACTTCCGGGTTTTTATAGTTTCTCCCACTGGAAAGGGCGTGGCCTTCATGGCGATGAATGACCGGAGAGAGATCGAATCTCAAGATTTTTTAAAACACTAATAAGTCTTTTGTTTCGATGGGAAAAATCCTCGGGGCCTGCACTGCGGAGGAGGACTGAGTAAGATGGCCAAAAACAATCACAGCCATATTGAGGGATGGAGGGAAGGGAGGGAGGGAAGGAAGGAAGGATAGATATTTAAAGACACAACGATGTGGTATAACAGTGAGAGTGAGAATATGGTGATTGAGATAGATAAGACATGATCATGTAGCCATTTCAGTTGTTGATGATGCTGAATAGCTCTGCCTCCTATTTTCTAATTTATATGGTTGTTTTCTCATTGGAGAAAAGGTAGAGAATAATGAGGTAAACTTGTGATTTTTTACTGTGCAATTTATTTTCAAAATCTTCTTTGCAGCAATGATACCATAGTGAACTATCAATATAAAATAAGCAGAGAGATGGCAATATTCACCAACATTGAACTCTCTGCTGTGCTGTGATAACGCTTTCACTTAAAATTGACACTGCATCTGATCTCTCTCAGTTTCTGTCCTCTCACAGGTCCACGTTATTATCCCTGGAATTTCCACTCAATCTCTGAGTCCCACCTCTCCAACTTGCTTTGTATCATCATGCTCCACTTTCGTTCTTGGTTCCTACTCTTTCACTTCTATCTCACTACTCCATTCACACTCTTGGATACTGATTGCACATAGGCCTGCCTTGGAACTCCATTACTCCTTTCACTCTCTCAACTCCTGTTTTCTTTCACAGTTCCCTCATCACTAAAAGAAACTCAGGAATGATCAAGAACAACAAGCATGCCAATGAAAACTAGTAGTGCTAATCCCAAACAAAATTACATCAGGTGTGATTTTGTATGATTAACTAAAACATGTATAGTGTGAAAGATGTGCTGACAAAACAAATATTATTTTGCAGTCAAAATGGAATGGAATAGCATTGCAACAACAAAGCTAATTTTTCAGATATTGAATGTGCCAAATGACCAGGTCTAACTGCTTAACTCCTGGCCTTTGTGACCTAATATTTGTCAGGCTTTGTTCCACCCCAAACATTTCTTTTCCAGCTCTTTGGCCCTACTCGAATCAGCCTTAAGAAGGTGACTTGAAAAAGTCGCCTGTCTATTCCTTCCTTAAATACTGCCTAACCTGGTTAAGTGTCAACGTTTTGTGTTTTGCTACAAGACTGAGCCTCGCAATTTATTGTAAAATTATTGACAGATTTGATGATCTTTATATTTTTACTTGCTGTTGTGAATTAAGCTGAATCAAGTCTCTTCACAAAGCTGAATGTGAAGGTAAGCATGCAGGTACAATAGGCAGTGAAGAAGTGGAATGGTATAATGTTGGGCCTTTATAACAAGAGGAATCGAATAGAGGAGCAAAGAGGACCTTTCTGGCAGTTGTTACAGGGCCCTGGTGAGACACACCAGGAGTATTGTGTGCAGTTTTGGTCCCTAATTTGAGGAAGGACATTCTTACTATTGAGGGGAGTGCAGGTAGGTTTACAAGGTTAATTTCCCGGGATGGCGGGGACTGTCATATGCCTGGAGAGTGTAGCAGCTGGGCTTGTACACTCTGGGTTTAGAAGGATGAGAGGGGATTCATGAAAACATCTATAAGATGTTAAGTCGGTTCTCGGACACGCTAGAGTGCAGGAAACATGTTCCCGATGTTGGGGGAGTCCAGAACCCAGGGGTTTAAGAATAGGAAGTAAAGCCATTTAGAACGGAGGAAGGAAACACTTTTTCTCACAGAGTGGTGAGTCTGTGGAATTTTCTGCTCAGAGGGTGGTGGAGGGAGGTTCTCTGGAATGCTTTCAGAGAGAGCTAGATAAGGCTCTTAGAAATAGTGGCTCAGGGGATATGGGGAGAAGCAGGAACGGGATACTGATTGGGGATGATCAGCCATGATCACATTGAATGGCTGTGCTAGTTCGAAGGACGAATGGCATACTCCGGCATCTATTGTCTATTATCAATTGTCTATTGAATAAATGAAAAGGCCCTAGGAGCATTAATATTCTGTGGTTAATTGTTATACTCTAAAACACGTATAACATTTGTTGGGTTAATTTAGGAGACACCTCAAGATCAAATCATGGCAAAATACTTGGTTGTCAATTAGCGCACACACACACACACACACAACTGGATTTTTACATTTTAAGTTTGCTTTTCTGCCCAATTCAGTTGTATCCCCTAAATAATTTGTAAGCGCTGGCATGGAGCAGTAATGTCAGGGACTAATACACCAATTCACTTATTATTCAGCTTAAATTCATCAATAGAATATATGCATTCCCTTTACTTTGCCATTCTGTGCTGCAGTCAGTTCTCTGTAGAATGTTGTTCTGATTGAAGGGATAAATCTGACCAATTGCTCTGGAAAGTACACCATTTCTGCTATTTATTTCCCCACAATGAAACAGCAGCATCTGTCACCTTTAATAACTGTGAATACAAATGAATGACTAGAAAACTAATGCTAAATAAAACATTTTCAATGCACAATAAAAATCAAGAGGAAGATGGACATTAAAGTCTCCACCCGTATAGAAAGACGTTTAGAAACAGCCACCTCAGCACAACTCTCCATGCCTACCAGGCTATTATCCACTAAGCTAGTCCAATTTGCCTACATTTGGTCATATCCTCTAAACCTATCCTATCAAGTATCTGTCCAAGAGTTTTTCAAATGTACCACCCTCAACTACCTCCTCTGGCAGCTCGTTCCAAATACCGATCACCCACTGTGGTGGAAAAAGTTGCCCTCAGGTTTCTATTAAATCTGTTCTCCTCTGATATATCATGGCCCATTATTCATCGAACAACATTGGGAACTGTGGGTAACAATAGGTTCCACCCCAAATTAACCCAATGCACTCTATGACTGCTTTGAACAGAAGGTTGTAGTGGAATGCCACTTACTCACCAGTATCGAGTGCACACTGTTACTTTCCCGAGAGTAAACTCACAGAAAGCATTTGGCCAGATGGAGTCCCCAGCTTCGTCCTCAGGACCTGTGCGGATCAGATGGCAGATGTGTTCAGGGGACATCTTTAATCTCTCACTACTCCATTCTGAAGTCCCCACTATATCCAGTGCCAGAGGAAAATAAGGTAGAGTGTTTTAATGACTGCTGTGCCAGTTCGGGCATCCACCATCCATGAAGTGCTTCACAAAGCTGAAGGCATATTAACCCTAGCTTTGATCCAATGCCGTTTGCTTACCGTCACAACAGGTCCACAGCAGACATCAGGTCCCTCATCTCTGAAAACACCCTAGATTTGAGATCAACATTAATGGATCCAATTTTCCAAGCAGTATTTTGTGGGAGTATCCCTTCTGCAGTTATCAGCACACCTTTCTTCTGTTTATGTGAATGAACATGGCTTATAAACACAAAAAATAGAAAATCGGGATTGCAAATATAACATATATACCAATATATAACAATTACAGCACGGAAACCGGCCCTCTCGGCCTTCCAGTCCGTTTTTACCGACCATTTGTGTTTTTCCCCTAGTCCATCTACCTGCACTCAGGACCATACCCCCTCCCATTCCTTCACCGTTCCATATACCTATCCACTTTACTCTTAAAATGTTAAAATCGATCCTGCCTCCACCACTTCTGCTGGAAGCTCATTCCAGTACCCGCCACCACCCTTGAGTAAAGAAGTTCCCCCTCACGTTACCCCGTACTAAACTCTATCCCTTAATTCTCATGTCATGCCCTCTGTTTTGGAATTCTTCCCTACCCTCAATGGGAAAAAACGTATCCACGTCAACTCTGTCTATCCCTTTCATCATTTTAAAGACCTCAATCAAGTCCCCCCTTAACCGTCTGCGCTACAAAGATTAAGACCTAACTTGTTCAACCTTTCTCTGTAAATTCAGTTGCTGGAACCTGGCAACATTCTAGTAAAGGGCAACACCTCATAAATAATTGGTGGAAACTTGCAAAATAACATTATTAATAATTATCTAATTTAGTGTGCAATTATAACTATGCAAAAATATAAAATATATTCTTTTGCAGGTATGGATGGAACATTTAAAAAATGGACACATTTTAAAAATTTAAGGCAGACAGATGGTTATCAATTCATTCATGATGATGGAGAAACGTTACGTGAATTCCCTGTTTCATACGGGAAGATACAGGCAAGCCAATTTATCCAGGTATGGAAACTCCAATAAAATGAGTATGTTGCTAACCAACCAACAGTATTACCATGGAGCAAAAAAAAAAGTTTGATATTTCCTCTAAATTTCATTCATTATAATTAGATATTCAAGTTCCCTACAATGGACAAAACTTTGAAAGTTTTCTCTGAGATTTGAGGTTGAGGGGATGACCTGATGAAGGAATTAAAAATGATGAAAGGACAGACATATGCATGAGTAGACAGTGTCAGAATGTTCTGGGGTTATGGGGAGAAGGAAAAATAATGGGGTTTAGAAGGAAGGATACTTCAGCCTTGCCTGAATGGGTGGAAAAGACTTGATGGGCCAAATGGCCTAATTCTGTTCTATACCTTATGAACATGAGATTTTTTTTTCCCCCCCAGAGTGAAAATGTCAAAGGCTAGAAGTGTAACTTCAAGGTGCAAGGGACAAATTTAAGAAGATGTGCAGGTTGAGGTTTGTTATAAATAGAGGGAGGTCGGTGCCTAGAAGGCACTACCTGGGGTGGTGATGGAGGTGGAGGCAGATGAAATAGGGATATTTAAGAACCTTTTAGAGAATCATATGGAGATGCAAGGAATGGAGGGATATGGATCTTGTGCAAGCAGTGCAGATTAATGTAACTTGGCATCATGTTCAGCGCAGACGTTGTTGGCCAATGGGCCTGTTCCTGTGCTGTAATGTTCTATGTACCAATCAAAACAACTTCTACATACATGAATGAAGCCAAAGAGAAACATGCATCTGCCATACGCATTGTTTAACTAACTAAATTCGAAATAATATTTAACCTTAAGTCACCTTGTCTCGTGGATAGGGGGGGGGGGGAAACTTTAACTTTTTGATTCCTTTTCAATGTATCATAATGAGCTTGATTTTAACATTGGGTAACATGAAGATTTTTTATGCAATGGAAGGAGTTAGATAAAACCTGGGAAATTGATATTGGATTGCAAGAGTCAAGAGTGTTTTATTGTCAGATGTCCCGGACAGGACAATGAAATTCTTACTTGTTGCAGCACAACAGAATATGAAAAGATGTAAACATTGTATATAATGGAGGGGGGGGGGAGAAAAAGTTCAAGAAATAACAAATATAGTGCAAGCTGATTTCTACCTATTGACCTCCGAGTTTTATTGCTGTACTTCAGGCAGTATGCTCATCTGTATTAAAGTTTCAATTCAAAGAATACTGATATACAATTTTGACTTAACTGAGTCCATGGATAATTCTAAGTCTCATGAAACTTGCCCATGAAGTTTTGCAAGAACCGAGGAGCAGATTCAATTTCAGAAAAATATGGCAGTGAATATTTAACAGTCACGACTGCATTGTTTATAGCCCAAGGGAAATGGTACACACCAAATTACAATTGCGGAGGATTTACTTTCTATCTTTGGACATGCCTTTCACAAGTTGGATCAATCACATTAGAGCGCTGATTGTTTATAGGGCCGTACAAGAGATCCCAGGTGAAATGTCAAATGATCAGCAGGAGCACCAGCAGCCAACTGTGTAATGACAATAGATAATAAGTGTAGGAGTAGGCCAATCAGCCCTTCGAGCCAGTACCGCCATTCAATGTGATCATGGCTGATCATCCACAATCAGTACCCCGTTCCTGCCATCTCCCCATATCCCCTGACTGCACTATCTTTAAGAGCCCTATCTAGCTCTCTCTTGAAAGTATCCAGAGAACCGGCCTCCACCGCACTCTGAGGCAGAGAATTCCACAGACTCACAATTTTCTGTGTGAAAAAGTGTTTCCTCATCCCTGTTCTAAATGGCATACCCCTTATTCTTAAACTGTGGCCCTTGGTTTTGGACTCCCCCAACATTGGGAACATGTTTCCTGCCTCTAGTGTGTCCAAACCCTTAATAATCTTATATGTTTCAATAAGATCCCCTCTCATCCTTCTAAATTCTAGAGTATACTAGCCCAGCTGCTCCATTCTCTCAGCATATAACAGTCCCGCCATCCCGGGAATTAACCTAGTGAACCTACGCTGCACTCCCACAATAGATGAATGCCCTTCCTCCAATTTGGAGACTAAAATTGCACACAATACTCCTGGTGTGGTCTCACTAGGGCCCTGTACAACTGCAGAAGGACCTCTTTACTCCTATACTCAACTCTTCTTGTTATGAAGACCAACATGCCATTCGCTTTCTTCACTGCCTGCTGTACCTGAATGCTTACTTTCATTGATTGATGAACAAGGACCGCCTTGTTATACTTCCCCTTTTCCCAACTTGACACCATTTAGATAGTAATCTGCCTTCCTGTCTTTGATACCAAAGTGGATAACCTCACATTTATCCACATTAAACTGCATCTGCCATGCATCTGCCCACTCACCCAACCTGTCCATGTCACCCTATATTCTCATAGCATCCTCCTCACAGTTCACACTGCCACCCAGCTTTGTGTCATCTGCAAATTTGCTAATGCTACTTTAAATCCCTTCATCTAAATCATTGATGTATATAGTAAATAGCTGTGGTCCCAGCACCGAGCCTTGCAGTACCCCACTAGTCACTGCCTGCCATTCTGACTGCCATTTTCCTTTATGCTTGAGTGCTCCTACCTTCTCCCTAGTTACCCGATTGTTTTTAATGTAATGCTTTGGGATTTACTTTAATCCAACTTGACAATGGCACTGTAAGAACTTTCATCTTGTATTATTATTTTTGCATGATTATGCAGTCACCTATTGCTAAGTCAAATATACCAGCTACTATTTTGCTTGCTGGTTACATCACAGAAAAACAACATTAAATATCTGCCGATAACATTTGGCTAGAAACTTGCAAAACTGCCACAAAATAGTTGATTGCATGCGTTCATATAATTGTGACCATAAAAATGTCTGATTATCGTCAAAAATATGAATCCAGTTCTTTAAAGTTGTTCAGGGATAGAAATGACCAATCTAGTTTTACCAATACATTGTAGACTCTTAACTACCTTCCACTTAGTTGCTTCAAACTACTATAACATTCTGTGTGGAATCGAAACACAAGAAAAGCACATCCAGCCCAGTTCACACTGAAAAGTTAAGCAGAGTCTGGCATGGTCAAACTTGATATAATTATACCATTCAGACAATGCTCCATATCTGAATATACCCTGTCACACTAGCAAGACCGGCCAATGATGGCTAATGGTAAACACTGCCCAGGCCATCACTGGCTCTGACCTCCCCACCATCGAAGTAATCTATGGTAGTCGCTGCCTCAAAAAGGCAGCAAACATCATCAATGACCCACACTATCCTGGCCACGCACTCATCGCACCACTGCCACCGGGAATAAGGTACAGGAGCCTGAGAACTGTAAAATCCAGGTTCAAGAATAGCTTCTTCCCTACAGCCACCAGGCTATTAAACACTACAACCTCATAAGCTATGAACTACAATAGACTATTATTATTTTTATTATTATTGCACTGTTTTTGTTATATTATTTGTGTTATATTATTTATTATGATTACATATTCTGTTGTGCTGCAGCAAGTAAGAATTTCATTGTTCTATCTGGGACATATGACAATAAAACACTCTTGACTCTTGACAGTGGAAGGCAGTTGTTTTAGGTGTCTTTTGAAGTTATATGTGAAGTGTGTGAAGTCTCCTGCCATCAGGTCAGAATTAGCCATCAGCTATTTACCAACCAATGAATGAGTAAGTGAGGTTCATTGTTCCGTTTCGGCAGATAGGACAAAAAATACACTGCTCCAGTTAGACGATCAAAGAAGAATTACTGGTGGTAGCATGGGCATGGAATGTGTGATGGATGGAGGCTGTAACATCCAACTACAAGGTTAGCATTGGCACAGACTAAACTGGCTGAGCAAATAAGTCCAAGTGTGCAAAGATAGTAAAAAAGTTAAATTACATGAGATTAAAAGCTTACTTGATCTTGTTATCACCAATCATGAGGTTAATCCCTGGGATGGCAGGACTGTCCTATGAGGAAAGATTGGAAAGACTGGGTGTGTATTCATTGGAATTTAGAAGGGTGAGAGGTGATCTTATAGAAATGTATACAATTATAAAATGCCTGGACAAGCTAGATGCAGGAAGAATGTTCCCAATGTTGCGCTATTTCAGAACCAGGGGCCACAGTCTAAGAATAAAGGGGAGGCCATTTAAAACTGAGATGAGAAAAAAAAAGTTCACTTAGAGGGTTGTGAATTTGTAGAATTCTCTGCCATGGAAGGTAGTGGAGGCCAATTCACCGGATGAATTTAAAAGAGAGTTAGATAGAACTCTTGGGCCTAGCAGAATCAAGGGGTATGGGGAGAAAGCAGGCATGGGTTACTGATTATGGATGATCAGCCATGATCACTATGAATGGGGATGCTGGTCAAAGGGTCGAATGGCCTACGCCTGCATCTACTTTCTATGTTTCTATAATCATTGCATACAATCATCATTGTAGAAATCATGAATATTTTTTTTTAGTATAGTTTATTATTGGCATGTGTGCTGAGGTACAGTGCAACCATTTTGTTTGTGCACTATCTAGAGACAAGACTATACATGAATACAATCACACCATCCACAGTGCACAAATAGCAGATTAAGGGTACAACATTTATTGCAAAGATATAACATTTAAGTCTGATTTTAGATAGTTCTTCAATGGGGTAGGTAGATGGGAGTCAGGGCTGCACTCTAACTAATGAGAAGACCATTCAGTTGCGTGATAATAGCTGGGAAGGAACTGTTCCAGAATCTGAAAGTAGGCATTTTCAAACGTTACCTCTTGCCTGATGGGAGAGCAGAGAAGTGGGGGTAACCGAAGTGAGACAGGTCCTTGAATATGCTGCCGACCTTGCTGAGGCAGTGTGAGGTGTAGATAGTAGATAGTCTGAGTATTTCTTGGTTCAGAAAATACCATTTCTAAATGTTTCTCAGTCAGCTGTGATTAATAAAAGGGAGTATAGATGCAAAGCAATTATTTGTCATTTCCTCTATGTTATTCTTGAGATCTTGTGGTCCTGGATGTTTTAAAAATATTTTTTGTTTCAGTCTTTATAATACCACAATAATTAGAATTTACATTTCATTTTACTTCGGAGTCACGTGAGTGACTACGTGAAGAAGCCCCGCCAGGCACACGTGCGTCATTACGTTGACGCATGTCGCACCGACAGGCTGGAGAGCTCAGCTCCACCAGCGGTATGTAGTAACCCGCAGGTAAGTCACTGTTAAACCTTCCTGCGAGTGTTTTTAAACTTTATAAGTCTGGCTCACAGAGCCAGCTAGAATTGGAAAAATATATTTATAAACTGCGGTAATGGAGTGGAATGCGCGGGAACGCGGTTACCGCTTTTAGATTCGGGTCGGAGATAAGGGCTGCTCTATAGCCGGCTCCCGCTAATTTAGATCGGGTTTGGAGATAACGGCTGTGCTAAATGCTGGCTCCAATACCCGCTACTGTTATACTAGACATGTAAAATGAAAATTAAATAAAATGAAATTAAATAAAATGAAATACTAACTTTATTTCCCAAACTGCCTCCATCAATTTCCAGTGCTTCTAGGCACTTAGAAATACCACACTAAAGTACTCTCAGGATCATTTGCCATGAGTCTGATGATATGGAAGATTCCCTCCTTTTTTAATTTTAAAGGTATGGGAATGGCACAACCAATGGGGGAAAAATACTCCAAATTTAAAGAGCCAACGGTGGGGGGGGGGGGGGGGGGGGGGAATTTTCAATTGGGGTCAAATGCCCTAGGATTCCCACACAGTCTCTCGCAGAGGTCCATATAGCAAGAAGAAAACATTGTTATACATAGCAATGGGAATCATCCTCCCCAGCACCTTGTTTAGGGCTGAATGAGACCTCCCTAGAGCATAACTCGGGAGAAGCAGGGCTGGAGGAATCTGACCCTGTAGCTGGTGTCACTGCTTATGTGCACACACCAGCGCACATGAGCCATGCTCCAGGTGTCCCGGATGTAGCGTTAAACTTCGTTAAACCCGGTAGGGACTGGTAAGGCTATCGAGAAAACTCTAGCCGCCAAATGTAAATTACATGGTTTCTCACCAGTTCCAGAATACGTTCTGCCATAAGACTGCCATAAGTTATAAAACACCTGTAAACTGTGCTTCACTGAAAATGTTCATCGTGAACTCGGCAAAGGCACAAATGAGTGCAACGATGCGGAGACAATAAGTGAGATTTCAACGCATCCCCAAGTTGTTGCTATTCAACAAGCTATGCTGGCCTGTTCTGCAACGCCTTCATTGAACCCGAAGTTGCAGCTCTATGTAGGTCCACCAATATCCAAGCCAGATTATATATTTGGGGTGGACCTCCTCCAACAAGCCAAAGACCTGGAGGAACCTGCCAAAACAATCCGTCTCAGCAAGGCATACGTTCCTTCTGCCAGGATGCCGTCTCGCAGGAAATTTCAGCGCGAAAAGTGACGGATCCAGGGGCAGGGCCAAGCAGAGTGGGGCCAGTGGGACGAAGGTATTACTCACCTGTTGTTATCCCAGCTACAACCCCAATATGGTGGGGCAGAAGTAGTAAAGGCTGACTGTAGAGGTACAGGTGATTCATTTTGTCCAGGATAAGTTCTGGGACCTCCGGTTGGGGGTAGGTTGCAATTGGGTATGATGAAGGGTGCTGCAGAACATCTCATCAGTTTATACTACACACTGTCTCAAGCTCGAATACAGTATATGTCAATAATTGATCCGCCTGTACACAATATGCCCAATAGAGTATTGGGGGTTTCTGCACAAACTCATCAGGTAAAAGAATAAATTACGGGTTGTCCGAAAAAAGGGGAATTGAGAGGACGATAAACCATCCTCAACAATTGTGTCCAATATTTTCCCCAGATAGAGAAAATATGGGTGATGTAGAGGTATTCTGGACCTAAATCAGTTAAATTCCTATGTTCAGTATATGCATTTTTAAATAAACTCCTTGAATACTGCGAAACGGCTGTTATCACAAGGCTGTTATATAGCAACTATAGGTCGGAAAGATGCATATTATTCAGTACCAATTCATCATCAATATTGATACATGAAATTTAGTTGGATGGGACAGCTGCAGCAATTTAAAGCATTACCAATGAGTTAACCTCAGTTCTAGGTTAGTCAAGAAATTGTGCGAACCAGTGCTAGCGCTACATTGGGCCCAGAATTGGTAAAGGCTCATCTAGACGATATTTTAATCATAAGCAACACTCAAGAGACAGCTGAGGAATCAGTTTCATCAACCAAATACATATTAGAAAGGTTAGAGTTCCTGGTCCATCCAACTAAATCCAAGTTAGAGCCATCCTAAAAAAAATGTTTATTTGGGATATGTCAGTGACTTTGCCTACAGCCAAGGCTATGGAGATCAGAGAGGGCTGTACCAGTCTTACTGGAAAACAATATCCCTCCATCCAGGAAGTAGCTACTGTTATTAGTAAATTGGTGGCAGTTTTCCTGTAGTGCAATTGGAGTGCAAGCTAGAGGTTAAGGAATCGACGTGTCTACGTTTTATGATAAACTTGTTCTTACAGTACCAAGGTTTGGGCATGCTGTGTTGTGTCCTGTACAGAGTTTAAAGCACACCCTGTTGACCAAAGGTTATGTGTAGTTAAGCACCCGAGTCAATATATCAAGGTAACTTAGCATCTCAGAGGCTCTTAGATAACAAATGCCTCATCAGTCACAAAAAAAAAAAACAAAACAAAAAAAAACTTCATAAAACGTGTCAGAATAAACTATTTCTAGATGGTAAAACAAGTTTTGGATTCTGCTGGAGTAGACACTTGTGTATTTAAATCTTACTCCACTAGGGTGTCATCAACATCCGCAGCAAGGGTCCGCAGGATGGGCTAAGGAATCAACTTTCTAAAATTATGTTAAATCTGTCCTGACAGTGCCAGGGTTTGGGCATGCTGTTTTGATTTCCATTTGATTTGATTTGCTTTGTCTTTATAAGTTTCATTTGTGATTTCCCCTGGGATAGAGGAGTTATTACTGTATTGTTATTTTAAAAAAATAATTATTGGATAATTCGAAGCAATGTTCAATACATTATTTATTCACTACTGTGTCAACTGAAGCAGTGTGTCGTATGGAGTGCATCTACGGCATGAAATCACAGAGCTTTGAAATCTTCACATAGTCACTCACCGTGACTCCAAAGTAAAATAGTAAGATTAAATGAGAATTACCAGTTCGAAGTTTGATCCTTATTTTATGAGGAGTTACGATGAGGGATTACATGCCCTCCGCTCGGCCTCATAATCGAAAAGATCATCTGGTAGTTCTAGTCTTCTCAAAGCCTTACTATGTTACTTCGGCTATCGGTTTCTGTGTTTTTTTTTTCACACCGCTGCTTTGAAGTATGACGCGCATGCGCCTGGCGGGCTTCTTCACGTAATCCCTCATTGTAACTCCTCAAAAATAAGGATCAAACTTTGAATTGGTAAGTTCTCGTTTAACTTACTATTTTGTTGTACATTTGACAGTAATGAAATACCAAGTACGTATACATACTGAACATTTGGAAAATGATGATTCATATCTTCCCATCTACATCTGCATCTATGGGAAGAGAGGAGACACTGGACTGCGTTATCTATACACATTTTATCAATCTGCCAAGATTGGAATGAGAGCATGGACAGGTCAAGTTTGCAGGAGGGCGCGTGGCCAGATTCGTAAAGGGCAGACATTTAATTTTTGTTTCTATGTTGAAATCTCCAGGCATAATGGATGATACATTTGAGTTAACAACAAATTGAGTTAACAACTACATTTCAATTGCCCAGTGTAGGGGAATCGAGGACCAGAGGACTTAGGTTCAAGGTGAAGGGGAAAAATTTAATTGGAATCCGAGGGGTAACTTTTTCACACAAAGGGTGGTGGGTGCATGGAACAAGCTGCCAGAGGAGGTAGTTGAGGCTGGGACTATCCCGTTGATTAGAGAAAAAACAGTTAGACAGGTACATGGACAGGACAGGTTTGGTGTGATAAGCACAGGCAGGTGGGACTAGTGTAGCCTGAGACGTTGGCCATGTTGGCTGAAGGGCCCGTTTCCACACTGTATCACTCTATGATTTTATGACTACAAAGATGTCAACTATGTTGCATCTCTAATAATCATGTTCAGTGCTACCAATGGTAATTATAAATTGCATAAGGAGGAGAGCTGAATTGACGTGGATCATGTGTGTGTTTCTGGAAAATTATGTCAACTTAGATAAAGAGCATTGGCATAGGAAGAAAATAAAACATCGATGCAGAGTAGCGGATTGATATAAATATCTATAATTAGCTAATAGCTGATAGAAAGTTAATAACAGCTAATAGTTATAACACATTTGGAAATGTAATGCTTTCACCTACAAAACGTGGGTGCTTTGCTGATAATTTTCCAATTGTTCTGTAGATTCAGGATCAGTTCCTGTGGATTGGAGGGTAGCTAAGTATCTCACTTTTTAAGAAAGGCAAGGAGAGAGATAACAGTGAATTATAGACCAGTTAGCCTGACATCGGTGGGGGGGAAGATGCCGGAGTCAATTATAAAAGAGAAAATAGCGGCACTTTGGATAGCAGTAACAGGTCGGTCTGAGTCAGCATGTATTTACAAAGGGGGAAATCATGCTTGACTAATCTTCTGGAATTTTTTGAGGAAAATGGACAAGGGAGATTCAGTGGAATGTAGGGTACCTGGACTTCAGAATGCATTTGGGTGGGGGTGGGGTGGGGGTCGATAAGGTGGGGGTGGAAGTAAGTGGGAAGGGGGGAGGGAGGGGTGTAAGGAAGGTGGGTAGGAAAGGGGGGAAGGGAGGGGGGGAGGGGGGGGGGGGGGGGGGGGGGCGTTAGAGAGTAAGGTGGGAAGGGGGTAAGGGATAATGTAAGGGGAAGGGGGGAAGGGGTGTGGGTGGTGGGGGGAAAGGATTGTGTGTGGGTGTGGTGTGGTGTAAAGTTGTGGTGGGCGAGGTGAGGGGGGGGGTGTGGGGGGGGGGGAATGGAGGGGGGAAGGGGTGAGTATAAGAGAGGGAAGGGGGGGGAGGGACGGGTGGGGTAGGGGGGTAGGGGATAAGGGTGTGGGGAGGACAGGAGGAGCAGGAGGGTGTGTGGGCATTGTGTTGCTTTGTGTTGAGTGGGCCTTTTTTGGTGTTGGACTTGGGGGGTTAAATTTGGAGAGCACATGGCCGTGCTTGATTTCCGGTGTAGAGAGCACAAGGCATTGGTGGTGAGAGTACTGATATGGATAGAAAATTGATTGGCAGACAGGAACGCAAAGAGTAGGGATTAAAACGGGTCCCTTTCAGAAGGAAGGCAGTGACTAGTGGGGCACCGCAAGGCTCGGTGCTGGGACCGCAGCTATTTATAACATACATTAATGATTTAGATGAAGGAATTAAAATTAACGTTCGCAAATTTGCCGAAAAGCTGAGTGGCAGTGTGAACTGTGAGAAGGATGCCATGAGGATGCAGGGTAACTTGGACAGGTTGGTTGAGTAGGCAGATGCATGGCAGATGCAGTTTAGTGTGGTTAAATCTGGGGTTATCCACTTTGGTGGCAAAAACAGGAAGGCAGATTATTATCTGAATGGTGTCAAGTTGGGAAAATGGGAAGTACAATGAGATCTGGGGGTCCTTGTTCATCAGTCTCTGAAAGTAAGCATGCAGGTACAGCAGGCAGTGAAGAAAGTGAATGGCATGTTGACCTTCATAACAGGAGGAGTTGAGTACTAGATTAAGCGGGACCTGTTGTGTCCCTTTCACACAGGAGGTGAGTGGTCCACCACTCACCCATAGCTCCCAACTGCGCAGGTGCAGCTCATTTCCCCTCATCCCTAGCACTCTCTCCCCCTCCTCTTCACCCTCCCTCTTCTTTCCCCTTTCCTCCTCCCCTCCCCAATCCCTCCCTCACATCTCTCTCCCTCTCCTTTCCCCTACCCTCAGTCACACCCTCCTTCCCTCCATAAGTCATCTCCCTCCTTATCCCCAGCCAAACCCTCTATCCCCCACTCCTCACCTCCCCCACTGCCCTCCCCTCCCTCTATTCCCCACTCCCTTCCGCCCCCATTGTCTTCTCATGCAGTGTCATTTTAGGTTCCCTTGAATCATTGAAGAATTTATAAGCATAATATTTGTTCATAGTCTCATATTCCTTTGAATATAGTGGGCATGTTAATGGTATGCTACACTACTGGAGTGGTTAGGGCAATCTGAATTACAAGCTAAATAAACATAGGTACAAAGTATGAACAATATTTCAGGCGCTGTAATATACACTGCACTAAGCACTTAAAATATATTTTCATTGATCTGCAACTTAACTTTTTCTTTCTAACATTTTCTTAAAGATTGGATTTTTCCAATTGGAAGCTGTGTCCTTGGGTGAGCTGCAGAAAGTGCTCCTGCACACTGAAGCCAATGAAAAACAACCTTGGTTTTGTGAACAAGTGGTCATTAAAGAGCAGGATAACAATAAATTAGAATATGTCTTCAGCTGTAAAAGGTAACAATTATGTTGATATTAAGAATTTGGAATATCATATTTCCTAGTGTTTATATCAATATGTTGCATTGCTCAGTTAAGGTTGCAATTATAGAAACAAAATCATGCTCAGTAATAACACTTTCCATTTCTCACTAATTTTGAAAAAGTGAAATATGACAAGGACCCTGAAAATTAGATCTATTAGTCATAATTTTACTTCAGAGTCACGTGAGTGATTCCGTGAAGAACCCCGTCCAGGCAGCACGCGCGTCAGTACGTCAGCCGCATTGGCGCAAGCACCAGACTGGCAGGACAGAGCTCCTGCCGGTGGTAAGTTAAACCTAGAAGGTAAGTTCATTTTTACTTACATGGGTTTTTTTCAAGCAGGAGCCTCTCTTCACAGAGGTTTTCCTGCCAGTTTCACAGCCCGACGAGTGAACCAGTTATGGACTGTGGGGAAACCCCAGTCCGACCGCGGAAGCGGATAGCCGACAAAAAGGTCGGGTTGTGAGATAAGGAGCCACTGACAAGGCAGCCAGCGGCTCCCAGCCTGCGGGGATGCCATGGAATGGCAAGGAAATAACGCCAGACTCGCTGACAGTGCAGTCAGCGGCTCACAGACGTCGGTCCCCAGGCAGGGAATAAAATTGGTGAGAAAGGACTCGTTCAGCCCCATTTGGACTTGGGTGAGTCGGGCTACAACGGTTTTTCTCTTAATAATAAAGTTTAATGTACGTTATAATGTTTTTCTTCAAGTTAAAAGTTAAAGGCAAAGTTTAAGTCACAAAATGTTATTGTCATATGTTCCTGACAATGAAATTCTTCTTGTTTAGCACAAGTTGCTGTGAAGGGTTAAAAATTGCTTTAACCCTTCACAGGTAAAGCTGTACACTAAACATTTTGATTTAGTGAGCCTACACTGTTATAGCGCGGGCCTATGGGACAGGCCACGCCAGCAGCGCCTGGGATAGGGCTGCTTCATGTGTAAAAGCGCGGGCCTATGTGACAGGCCGCGCCAGCAGCGCCTGACAGGGCTGCTTCATGAATGAAAGCTCCGGCCTACGGGAGAGCCACGCCAGCAGCGCCTGATATAGGACTGTTTCATTTGTGCCATTGCCGGCCTACGGGAGAGCCGCGCTAGCAGCGCCTGGTACAGGGCTGTTTCATGTCAAAAAGTGCCGACCTCTATGAGAGGCGGTGCCGGCAACGCCTGGGACAGGGTTGCTCAAGTTCACACATAAGTCTGCTATGCCCACAGAGTCGGGGGTGCCAACCTGAACAAAAAGGCGCCAGCAGTATCTAGTAGAGATACCTTCATAGATATCATTTGATAGCACCTTCATAGATGAAGAGGCATGAGCCATGGGTCATTTTAGTTCTGACACTGACTCTGATGGTAAGGTTGAGACAGAAGTTCCACCTCTGCAGGCCGCACCAGCAGCTCCAGGTGACAGAGCTGCTACAGGTCTTCCTCTTGGAGGCAGAGACCAAGAAGGGCCAGTATCCTGCTGACACTGGGTCTCAGGGTATGGCCGTGGGGCATACCCCAAGGGATGAAGGACACGTGTCAGAGGTACCTTTTTTCCTGACAACAAAGTTGCCATCCCAACAGAATGTTCTATTCGGGTATAGGTCCAATGGGTTCATATCAGTATAGGTATCCTGCGGCCTGCGGCAGCGCCTGTTTAGGGCTGCCTACGAATCGCCCTCTCTGAGAAGGGAAGAGCAAAAGGTCAAGATATAACTGACTCCAGGCTCTAAAGAAGTCAATAGAACATACTGAAGCACATATGTGCCGGCAGTGAACAGCGCCAACAGGGGGATGTGAGAGCCAGCCGCTAAATCTGTTATTCGGGTAGACCTATTCAACAGGGGAAGAAAACCTGGCAGACGAATCAATTAAGGCCAACGGCGGACAAAGGTCATCGTTTCAGAACACACCCCAGGCGCTTATCGGCAGTAGGCGGTTCACTGCAGCTGGGGGCAGCATGATAGCTGAGACATTCCATGCACCTTACCAACCCTACTCAACAAAGTGGGTCTAGCACTTCCAAAACATGAGTAAGTGTATCGTTCACAAGTTGTAATATTTGTTTGTACAACACACAAAGGATTAAAACATCTGGTTGAGGCACATTATTAGCATTCCAAGCAATTTTGGATTATGGCCAGGGTTATTTTTTTGAAGTTAAGGTTCGGAAATCGGGCCAAAGTTTTCATGCAAACCACTCATGGAATAAGGCAGGAGTGGCATGTTTATTATGAAAAATGGAGAGTGTGGGGCATATGAACTTTCCGAATATGAAAACTTATTTTCCTGACTAACAACAGGTTCATAAGGGTCTCAAAGATCCATGCTATGCAATTCCCATTACAGAGGTTATCAAAGACAATATAACTGTACTAATAACAGTAAAACATGGGATAAACTGTTCATTGGTCATTGGGATTTACCTTTAATTATTAATTAGACTATGACTCTGCCCTGTGGCAAGAAATTGGAGTTAATAGCAACCCGTTATCTCATCAAGAGTAATTGGCAATATAGTAGCTGTGTATCAGCTGAGCAAATCGAGGATCTGATTTGCAAAGTAGCAACCTCTCAAAGGACATGTAGACCACTGTTAACAACCTTATACTATTGTCAGCTGTAGCTACCTCAGTCACAATGATGAAAAAACAGTATTCAGCATTGCTGAACATGACAATAAACTCATTTGAACTTGAACTTGAACTTGAACTTGCTCCAGTAGTTTGGTTGGTCGAATTCAGTTATTACAAACTGATGCTAAGGACTCTAAGGTGAGAAGTTCCAGATACCATCTCTAGTTGGAGGTATTGGAGATTTGCATGAGTTACCAATTCTTCAATTGTTGGTATCTACTAAATATATACAGTAATGCACCCCATGGGTAAGGGGGCATTGAGCGAATATACATATTCTACATGCTCAACTTCAAGTTGCTACTCTACGATGGTGAGATATGTTAGTCACATGGCAATCAAGTAAAAGTATTCTGTAATAATTACCTAATCTCCTTTGCCACTGGTGTATCATCCAGCTCAGATCGATCACAACACAGAATAGGTATTGGATCTCAAAGTATTATGAAAGTATGGTTCAATGCTACATCGAATATCATTGAGTCTGAAGAAGGGTCTCGACCCGAAACGTCGCCTATCTCCTTCGCTCCTTAGATGCTGCTGCACCCGCTGAGTTTCTCCAGCTTTTTGTGTACCCTCGAATATCAACATGTTGGTGCATGTTTATTCACTGATTGCAAAAATATGTGGCACAACAGTGCGGAGAAATACATTATCGCTACAATAGGAGGAATGTTCTTTTATGTCTTCTTCCATTTTTTGCCTCATTAGCTGGGTTTTAAAACAGTCAGCAAGACCTCGCTTGGGTTCGTACTGTCGGACTGGCTAAGCAGCCATATTGCCTGCTTCATCAGGCATAATAATACAATGCTATATGGTTATTCCAAAAAACGAAAACTTGCGGGTTCAAACTGTGGTTCAGGAGACCGGCCTTTGCATAATAAAACAATTATTGACTTAAACATTTTGAATGGATGGACTTATGGCTCAGGTTGTCACATCAAGCCATGAATGTGCTCACTGCAGAGTGCAGGGATAGCACCCAAAAAAGCAGTACATTCCTATTGACGGGATCGGAAGTGATTTTGTTTAAATGTTAATGTTACATTTAATACGGTACAGATTACTGACATCTTCCAGTTCATTCTTAAATGGTATTTGACAATAATTAAGTTATAGAGACACTACAGCTGCAACAAACGGGAACTACTCTGTCGTGTTCAACCTGGATATCGAGTTGTTAAAGAGATCTTGACACAAGTTTTCCCACTACAGGAATATGCAGTTGGTTGTTGAAAATGTGTTAACATTACTTCACCAAGGGGTTCCAGCTACATCCTTAGTTATGACTCTAATATCAGCACAACGACAGCAAACATTGCGAACGCTGTGGCTAGATAGGATGGAATTGGCTGTAGGTGCCATTATATTTTACATTTTGATCTACACAAGCAGAGCAGACCAGGGGTGGCAGGATTTAAGATTTGGATACTCCACGGTCTCATGTCTATGTGGGAGGGCAGGCTTGCTATTAATCAACAAAAAACAACACAAAGGAAGGTTGGTTCAGACTATTTCAAGGTGGCTGCAGCAGGTTCTGGGTTATGTAGGTATTAACATTGATGATTGTATATCTCATTCCACCAGGTCAGCATCAACGTCAGCGGCCAGGGCAATGGACATGCCTATTGCCCATATCCTCGCGACCACAGGATGGTCAACTAAATTTATTTTAAAAAATGGTTCCATAGGCCGGTTACTGACCTGGGGATTTGTCCATTCTGTTTTGTGTCCACTTTAGCCTCCCCTGAGTTTCAGGGGTTGCTATTGATTTCTTTATTAATGTAAACCATTAATACATTTGAATCAATATCATGCTTAATGCATTTTTGATTATTCACTCATCCTGAGTCAATCGATGCAGTGAGACGCCGAGATTTCGATCTGCGGCATGAAATCACAAAGCTTCGAACTCTTCATGGAATCACTCACGTGACTCCGAAGTAAAATAGTAAGATTAAATGAGAACTTACCAGTTTGAAGTTTGATTTTGATTTTATGAGGAGGTTACGTTGGTGATTACGTGCCCTCCACGCCCAACCCTCTCTCATAAAGATCACCTGGTAGTTCTCGAGTCACGCATCTTACTATGTCACTTCGGTGATTGTTATTTGTGATTTCATACCGCTGCTTTGAAGATTGACGTGCATGCGGCCTGGACGGGGTTCTTCACGTAATCACCAACGTAACTCTTCATAAAATCAAGATCAAACTTCAAACTAGTAAGTTCTCATTTAATCTTACTATTTTGTTTGATATCACAAATTATTCAGTAGTTTCTATTTGAATGAAAGAATAAGTTTGCATAACTAAGGGACAAATTTCCCTTGGCAATAATTTCAGTGAAAATGTCAGGATGGAAGACATGGTAATAGAAAAATTATCAGTGTTGATTAATTACATTCCTAGGTTCAATTTGGGGCTAAGTACGATAATTTAATTGGGTCTGCATTTGGAGCACCATGCGTGCAAATATTCTGATATGTGGCATGTTATTTGCTCATGATTCCTTTATTAGACTTTGCAGGCTTTACCTAGCACTAAACGTTATTCCCTTATCATGTATCTATACACTGTAAATGGCTTGTTTGTAATCGTGTATTGTCATTCTGCTGACTGGATAGTACCCAACGAAAGCTTTTCACTGCACCTCGGCACACCTGACAATAAACTGAATTGACTGAACTCATGCGTGTTTAAGATTACAATTTCATGTTATACATATTTTCAAATAGTCATTGTGGCTGGGCCACCTCCTTGCCTGTGTTCTTGACTTGTATTTGCAGTGCAAAGCAAGAACAGGAATTTAAAGATATCACCAATATGGCATGTTAATGCTTTCTCAAGGTGAAGTGAGGGCAGGTAACTGGGAAAAAAGTTGCTTTCATCGACTGATAAACAGGGTGCTTTTTACACTTTAGTTTTTTGTCTTATCTTTTGCAAGATACTTTGATAGTCTATCCCTTCTTCAGATTATGAAATAATCCATGCCACTTCTTGGAGTGGATTTTATCTCTACCACAAGTATGAATACAATTAAGTGTGTTTTAAAGGACTGCAAAATTTGACATGATCAAGGAAAATATGGCCACAAAGGAATTAGGTGATTAGGAAAACCTTTATGAAATGACAATTGACATGTCATTCAAGAGCTTACTACGTGTGACTACTTGGAGCAGGTATATCCCAGCTACACTTTTCATGACTTTTATTACATCCACCGAATTCCAATTAGTTACCCTCTCAGTTACCCTGCAAATTCTGGGAGGCTCACTTCCCCCATTAACATTGGGATCATGCCCCAGTAACCTGAAGTCTCAAAACACTGCGTTTCAGTTATCTATTCATGTATGTCCTTGGATTTGCATCCTTGGATTCAGGCATGACAACAGATCTTTTATTGGGAACTCGATTCAGTATTGGCAAGCTGGATCCGAGTGAGGACTAGAACTAGGATCCAGAATGCAGATGGAAAATAGGTTGTGAAGTGTGATCCAAGTGTGTGGCTGGAGACAAGCTTATATATACAAGCTCAAATCTATCAGAATAATAGTTGTTACAAACATGGAAGAGTCATAGTGGTATCAGTTGAGTGGTTTACTGTTATCTGTGGGAAATGAGTGCCACGATCCCTCATGAATAGCAATGTTGTGGTGTATGTGTGAGATAGGTGAGTTATTATTTTAATGTCACTCAGCTATAAAAAGGACTATAATATTTTGATTCTTCTATGTAATATATGGATTTCTTTTTATTAATAGGTGGATTCCATATACCTTAATGGATGTTTTGCATACAGATATTGAGATCCCACTTTCTGGTGAGAATAATTTAAATATTTAAGCCTTGTATGTGAAAATTGTTTTTGGTTGGTGCGAAAGAAAGATAACATTTAGTTGGATAGAGCATTAGAAATAAAAATTTGCAACTTCAATGACTAATCGTAAGAGTATCTAATCTTATAGCATAACCATATAACCCTATAACCATATAACAATTACAGCACGGAAACAGGCCCTCTCGGCCCTTCCAGTCCGTGCCGACCATTTGTTTTCCCCTAGTCCCATCTACCTGCACTCAGACCATACCCCTCCATTCCCTTCACGTCCATATACCTATCCACTTTACTCTTAAATGTTAAAATCGATCCTGCCTCCACCACTTCTGCTGGAAGGTCATTCCACACAGCCACCACCCCTCTAGTAAAGAAGTTCCCCCTCACGTTACCCCGAAACTTCTGTCCCTTAATTCTCATGTCATGCCCTCTTGTTTGAATCTTCCCTACCCTCAATGGGAAAAACGTATCCACGTCAACTCTGTCTATCCCTTTCATCATTTTTAAAGACCTCAATCAAGTCCCCCCTTAACCTTCTGCGCTCCAAAGAATAAAGACCTAACTTGTTCAACCTTTCTCTGTAACAGAGTTGCTGGAACCCTGGCAACATTCTAGTAAATCTCCTCTGTACCCTCTCTATTTTGGTTGACATCCTTCCTATAACTAGGCGACCAAAATTGTACACCATATTCCAGAATTTGTCTTACCAATGCCTTGTACAATTTTAACATTACTTCCCTACTCCTATATTCAGATGCTCTGATTTATAAAGGCCAGCACACCAAAGGCTTTCTTTACCACCCTATTTACATGCGATTCCACCTTCAGGGAACTATGCACAGTTATTCCTAGATCCCTCTGTTTCCACAGCATTCCTCAATTCCCTACCATTTACCATGTACGTCCTATTTTGATTTGTTCTGCCAAGATGTAGCAACTTCACACTTATCAGCATTAAATTCCTTCTGCTGCATCTTTCAGCCCACTTTTCCAAATGGTCCCAAATCTCTCTGTAGACTTTGAAAATCTACTTCATTATCCACAACACCACCTATCTTAGTATCATCTGCATACTTACTTATCCAATTTTCCACCCCATCATCCAGATCATTGATGTACATGACAAACAACAGTGGACCAACACAGATCCCTGAGGCACCCCACTGGTCACCGGCTTCCAACCTGACAAACAGCCATCCACCATTACTCTCCGACATCTCCCATTCAGCCACTGTTGAATCCATCTTGCTAATCCGCCATTAACACCCAAAGATTGAACCTTCTTAACCAACCTTCCATGGGGAACATGTCAAAGGCCTTACGAAATTCCTATAGACAACACCACTGCTTTACCCTCATCAAAGTTACCGCTTCAAAAAATTCATGTTTGTCAAACATGACCTTCCCACAAATCCATGTTGACTGTTCCTGAACAAGACCCTGTTGCCATGCTTATTATATATTATCTCTAAGTATCCTTTCCATTAATTTGCCCACCACTGACGTCCTAATAGGTCTATAATTGCTAGGTTATTCTTTGAACCCTTTTTTAAACAATGGAACAACATGCGCAAACGCCAATCCTCCGGCACTATTCCCGTTTCTAATGACATTTGAAATATTTCCATAGCTCCTGATTTTCCTACACTAACTTCCTCAATGTCCTAGGAATATCCTGTCAGGACCTGAGACTTACCACTTTTATATTTTTCAAAAGTGTCAGTACTTCCTCCCTCTTTGAATTCATAGTTTTCCATAGCTATTCTACTACTTATTTCATCTTTACCTTTTCCTCTTTCTTTTTCCCTTTTTTTTTTTTCACCCTTTTCTCTTCTTTCCCTCTTTCCCCTTCCCCCCACCAAAGCCGAGTTCAATCCTTCTCCTTGTGAATATAAATTGTTCAATATCTCCCCCATCTCTTTTGGCTCTGCTTAAGTCCATTCTGTTCTCTAATGGTCCAATTTTATCCCTCGTTATCCTTTTGCTATTAATATAGCTGTAGAAACCCTTTGGGTTTACTTTCACCTTTCTTGCCAAAGCAACCTCATATCTTCTTTTAGCCTTCCTAATTTCTTTCTTAAGATTCTTTTTACATTCTTTATACTCCTCTAGCACCTCATTTACTCCATGCCTCCTATAATTATTGTAGATTTCTCTTTTTTCGAAACAAGTGTCCAATTTCCCTTGAAAACCATGGCTCTTTCCAATTTTTACTATTTCCTTTCAACCTAACAGGGACATAAAGATTCTGTACTCTTACAATTTCCCCTTTAAATGTCCTCCATTTCTCTTCTACATCCTTCCCATGAAACAAAGTGTCCCAATTCACTCCTTTAAAATCCTTACGCATTCCCTCAAAGTTAGCCTTTCTCCAATCAAAAATCTCCACCCTAGGTCCAGTTCTGACTCTCTCCATAATTATATTGAAACTAATGGTATTGTGATCACTGGTCCCGAAGTGCTCACCAACGCATACCTCCGTCACCTGACCTGCCTCATTTCCTAACAGGAGGTCCAGCACTGCCCCTTCTCTGGTCGATACCTCTATGTACTAGCTGCAAAAAACTATCCTGCACACATTTTACAAACTCCAAACCATCCAGCCCATTTACAGAATGTGTTTCCCAGTCTATTTTTGGAAAATTGAATCTCCCACAATCACTACCTTGTGCTTACTACTAATATCTGCTATCTCCTTACATATTTGCTCTTCCAATTCACGCTCCCCATTTGCGGTCTATAATACACCCCTAAAAGTGTTGCTACACTGTTCCCACTTCTCAGTTCCACCCAAATAGCCTCCCTAGACGAGCCCTCTAATCTATCCTGCCAAAGCACTGCTGTAATATCTTCTCTGACAAGCAATGCAAACACCTCCCCCTCTGGTCCCTCCAATTCTATCACACCTGAAGCAACGAAATCCTGGAATATTTAGTTTCCAATCACAGCCCTCCTGCAAACCAATGTTTTACTGATTGCCACAACATCATATTTCCAGGTGTCAATCCAGGCTCTAAGTTCGTCCACCTTACTTACAATGCTCCTAGCATTAAAATATACACATTTTAGAAACACACCATCCCTTATTCTCTGTCTATTATCTTTTTCATCTTTCTCGCCTACATTTTGGATCCGAGTTCTTCCCTTCTCTGCCTCTTGCCCCACACCCTGACCCCTAGCCCCCTCTACCCGAGTCCCTCCCCCCAGCCTTTCTAGTTTAAAGTCTCCCCAGCAGCCTTTGCAAATCTCCCTGCCAGGATATTGGTCCCCCTCGGCTCAAGTGCAACCCCGTCCTTTGTGTACAGATCATGCCTTCCCCAAAAGAGGTCCCAGTGATCAAGAAACTTGAATCCCTGCCCACTGCACCAGTCCCTCAGCCACGCATTTATCCTCCACCTCATTTCATTCCTACTATCACTGTCACGCGGCACAGGCAGTAATCCTGAAATTGTTACCCTTTTGGTCCTTCTCCTTAACATTCCCCCCAACTCCCTAAATTCTCCCTTCAGGACCTCGTCACTTTTTTCTGCCTATGTCATTGGTACCTATGTGTACCACAACATCAGGCTCCTCTCCCTCCCTTATCAGAATCTTTTGGACACGTTCTGACACATGCGAGATAAGATAGAAGCTCATGAAATTTAAGTTTAACATATGGATGGAGGGTTATTTAACAATGGGTAATAGATGGTAAACAATGAGAGTAAACAAGAGGTATGAATAAACCAATCCTTCTCAAATTGAAAAGCTGTAAATGTTCAGGTTCCTCAGAAATCAGAATCATTAGAATCAAGTCTGATCATCTGGGTTTACCCAGCATTTTCTGTGTTTATGCGAGCGATGAGTGCTGGGGAACTCAGCCAATTAAAATGGCTTAATAGAATGTACAAGTCTATATTAGTGGCAATAGAACGTATTTGAATGTAGAAACAAGGAACTGCAGATGCTGTTTTACACAAAAGGACACAATGTGTTGGAATAACTCAGCAAGTCAGGCCAGCATCTATAGTATGGATAAGTGATATTTCAGGTTGGGACACCTCTCCAGACTAAAGAAGGGTCCTAACCTGAAAGGTAACCTATCCATGTTCTCCAGAGTTGCTGCCTGACCCGCTGAATTACTCCAGCACTTTATATCCTTTTTTTTTTTGCCATATTTATGTTTTCTGATCATACAAAGTGCAAAATAGGTTGCCTCATTTATAAAATTGGGGATGTAGGCATGTAATGAATGGCAAAAACATGTCAGATGGGGTATTAAGAGCATTGTAGGGTTCTCTAGGATAAATTGAAAAACAAAGTATTATTAAAATATTGATGTTTGGAGTTCTGTGGGTCCCATATAAAAACAAAATTCAAATTAGCATGCAGATTGATACTTTAAAATTTGGGAGGCAATTGTTGTTCAGGAGATCGAGTAAAAGCTGAAACAATGGAGATTTGATGAGATCATATTTGGACTATGGAGTACAGTTTTGTTTGTCATAATTTCTTAAAATTATGGACAAAATTATGTACAAAATCATGAGAGTAGATCGGGTAGATGCACGGAGTCTCTTGCCCAGAGTAGGGGAAAATCGAGGACCAGAGGGCATAGGTTCAAGGATAAGGGGAAAAGATTTAATAGGAATCCGAGGGGTAACCTTTTCACACAAAGGGTGATGTGTGTATGGAACAAGCTGCCAGAGGAGGTAATTGAGGCTGGGACTATCCCATCATTTAAGAAACAGTTAGACAGGTACATGGATAGGACAGGTTTGGAGGGATAACGACCAAACGCGGGCAGGTGGGACTAATGTAGCTGGGACATGTTGGCCGGTGTAGGCAAGTTGGACCGAAGGGCCTGTTTCCACACTATATCAGTCTATGACTGTATGAATAGACATGAATAGCATGGTGAAGTTTCGCTATTCTCATTCTTGTGATCAAGGGCTAGATTTGTGTAAATATTGAGAATAATTGGCCAATACTTAATGGATATAAGAAGAACGAAGGGGCCTGAGAGAGTAGATTTTGCAAGAATATTTCACTTGGTATCATGACTTGGCATGGTGCCAAGAAACAAAGGCTACCGTTTTGGAAGAAGATGTGCAATAATTTCTTCTTTCTGAGGGTTGTGAATATTTATAGTTTTCTGCCCTGAGTGCTGTGGGCGGTGATCTTGATATGTTAATCAACATATGACATATTCAACATTGATATTTTCAGGGCTGAGATAAACAGGGTAATTTCTCATTTTATTTTCATGTTTCCTTCAAAAGGAGGCCATTCAGTCCTGGATGGCCCTCAAGCATTCCTATCAGGACACTTACTTCCCTATTCTCACTCATGTGCCATTATATCTAATCTACAAGAGGGATTAACAGTAGCTGATTAGCCTACCAGAGATGTCAGTGAGACTAAAGGTCCAATGAAGAACTCATCACCACAGGGAGAAAGTGCAGTCTCACAAAAACAATACTCAAGATCTAGGTTGAATCTGAGTTGCTTGTGGATCTGAATCTGTGTGGAAGCAGCACAGCCTGCCCATGGTTATAGGAACTGGGCAGGAAAATTGAAGCAAGAAATAAGATTAGTCATGATCTTCCCCCTCCAACCTGCTACCCCATACTTTCAGTCTGCAGAAGGGTTTCATCCCGAAATGTCACCTTTACCTTCCCTCCAGAGATGCTACCATATCCGCTGAGTTATGCCCCTGTCCCACTTATGAAACCTGGATGGAAACTTCTGGAGACTTTGCGCCCCACCAAAGGTTTCCGTGCGGTTCCCGGAGGTTTTTGTCAGTCTCCCTAATGGTCGAAAGTGGTTTCCGCTTCTTCTATGTTCCTGCAATTATTTCAAAAAATTCAAAACCGTCCACGACTAAAAATAGGTTGCCGTTTTAAAAATCGGTCATTTTTAGTCGAAGCCGGTTGCGATGCTAGTTGAAGGTGGTTGCCGGAGGTTGCAGGTAGTGGAAGGTAAGACCTTTCTTTCACCCAGTTTTATTCCACCAGGGAGGTCTTACCTAAGTAGCTTATTTTTAGAATAAAAGTAGCTTATTTTTCTTCCATCTGATTATCATTGATGTAACTTTTTTCTTGTTATTTCAGAAATTTATGAAGAAAAGGATTCTAGCCCACCTGAAATTGAACAAGGCAAGGCAACCAACTAATTTGTTTGAACCCACTTTAGTACCTATTGTAAACATGGTCATAAAGATATGGGTTCCCCTCCATTTCAGATGCAACCCACCACCTCTCTTGCAAGAAAGATACCAATGGTCCAAAAATCTGTATCCCTGTGCCCCACACCAACTCCTCAGCCATGCATTCATCTGTTTTATCTTTCTATTCCTACCTTTATTAACACATGGTCCTGAGAGTAATCCCATGATTACTTGGCTTGGCGTCCTGTTTTGAATCTTTCGACTCGCTACCTATATTCACTCTGGAGTACCTCATTCCTTTCCTATTTATGTTATTTGTACTAAAATGCACAATGAGCTCTGGCTACTCACCCTCTCCCTCTACAGCCACTCCAAGACATCCTGGACACTGGCACCAGCCTTTCATGCATGATTTGACAGGAGAACAATGACACATCTACAGAAGCTCCGAACAATCCCTGGCGACCAGGACTAGAGGGTGTGAGCGAGAGGGAAAGTTTGAGTAGGCTGGGTCACTATTCGATGAAGCGTAGGAGGATGAGGGGAGATCTTATAGAGGTATGCAAAATCATGAGAGGAATAATCAGGTAGATGCAGTCTTTTATCCAGAGTAGGGGAACCAAGGACCAGAGGACATAGGTTCAAAGTGAAGGGGAAAATATTTAATAGGAATCTGAGAGGTAATGTTTTCACACAGAGGGTGGTGGGTGTGTGGACCAAGCTGCCAGAGGAGGTAGTTGAGACTGGGACTATCCCATCCTTCAAGAAACAGTTGAACAGTTACATGGATAGGACAGGTTTGGAGGGTTATGGACCCAGTGCAGGCAAGTGGGACTAGGGTACCTGCGACATTGCTGGCCGGTGTGGGTGAGTTGGGCCGAGGGGCCTGTTTCCCCACTGTATTAATCTATGACACTATGACTTAATGAACCTGTGACCTCCATCTCTGTTCACATAATCATCCCCTCCAAATTCAATTGAATGTACAGGAGATACAGTAGATAACATACTTGTTTGAGAGGTGCTTCAACGATAATCTCTCATCCAACATCAACAAAACCAAGAAACTAATTGTTGGCTTTTGAGATAGGAAGTCGGGAAACTATGTTTCAGGTTTTATTGGTGAAATTCCTGTGCATTAACATCATTGATAACTGGTCCAAGGCCCAGCACATAGATATAATCATGAAGAAGGTGCACCAATGCGTCTACTTTCTTGCAAGTTTCAAGTGATTTGGCATGTCATCAACAATTCACCAAGATTGACCTACATTTGCTGATTAACTAATGGCCACAGGGAGAACGTGCAGTTTCACACAAGTAATACTCAAGGTCTGGGTTGAATCTGGGTTGCTTGAGCTGTGCAGGAAGCAGCATTGCCTGCCCAAGGGAATGCGAAGTGGGAAGGAAAATGGAAATTTTTTACAAGAAATAAGATTAGTCCTGATCTCTCCCCTCCCCCTCCACCTTCGGGACCTCACAGCTCGAGTCCTCATGCTACATGAAACATTATTGATCTGTCATGGGCAATTTTCCATGCATTCTTAGCCAGCAGTTTCTGTTCCAAGCTCAATTGGATCTCAGAACAAATTAAATACAATGATTGAGAGCCAAAGCTCCTTAACCATATCAATTTGAGTAGCTTATTTGTCTTCCACCTGATCAGCATTGATGTATTTTTTTTTTGTAATTTCAGAAGTTCATGAAAAAATGGATTCTAGCCCCCCTGAAATTGAACAAGGCAAGGCAACAAGCGAATCTAGTTTGAACCCACTTTAGTACCTATTGCAAACATGGTCATAAAGATATGGGTCCCCCTCCAGTTCATATGCAACCCACCACCTCTCTTGCAAAAGAGATACCAATGGTCCAAAAATCTGTATCCCTGTGCCCCACGCCAATTCTTCAGCCATGCATTCATCTGCTTTATTTACCCATTCCTACCTTCATTAACACATGGTACTGGGAGTAATCCCAGGATTACTTGGCTTGACGTCCTATTTCGAATCTTTTGACTAGCTATCTATATTCACTCTGGAGTACTTCATTCCTTTTCCTATTTGTACCAAAATGCACAATGATCTCTGGCTACTCACCCTCTCCCTTCAGCACATACTGCAGCAACTGCAAGACATCCTGGACACTGGCATCAGCCTTTCCTGCATGATTTGCCAGGAGAACAATGACCCTGGTTCTGGACTCCCCCAACATTGGGAACATTTTTCCTGCATCTAGCATGTCCAGTCCTTTTATAATTTTACTAGACTAAGTGGGACCTGTTGGGTCACATGGGAGGGCTGGACCCCTGACACAATATTCCACCTCTCCACCAATTCCAATATTGGTGGTCAGTGGGGAGGGGAGGGTGTAGTGGATTCCTACTTCAATCAATACCACCCCAAACAGTCATTTGCAGTGTATTTCTACTTCAACCCAAAATCCCTCCAAACAGCCATTTGCAGTGCATTTTTACTTCAACCCAAACCGCCCTCCCCCCCAAACAGCCATTTGCAGTGCATTCCTACTTCAACCCAAACAGCCATTTGCAGTGAGTTTCTCCTTCAACCCAAACAGCCATTTGCAGTGCATTTCTACTTCCCCCCAAACAGCCACTTGCAGTGCATTCCTACTTCAACACCCCCCACCCCCCCCCCCAAACAGTCATTTTTAAAACATTTCTACTTCAACTCAAACCCCACCCCCACCACCAAACAGCCACTTGCAGTGTATTCCTACTTCAAACCCAACCCCCCCCCCCCCCCCAAACAGCCATTTGCAGTGCATTTCCATTTTTACCCAAACCCCCCAAAGAGCTATTTGCAGTGCATTTCTACTTCATTCCAAAACCCCCAAACAGCCATTTGCAGTGCATTTCTACTTCAACCCAAAACTCCCCAAACAGCCATTTGCAGTGCATTTCTACATCAACCCAATACCCCCCAAACAGCCATTTGCAGTGCATTTCTATTTCAACCCAAAACGTCCCAAACAGCCATTTGCATTGCATTCCTACTTCAACCCAAACAGCCGTTTGCAGTGCATTTCTACTTCCGCCCAAACAGCCATTTGCAGGGCATTCCTACTTCAACCCAACCCCCCCCCCCCCCAAAAACAGCCATTTGCAGTGCATTTCTATTTCAACCCCCCAAACAGCCATTTGCAATGCATTTCTACTTCAACCCAAACCCCCCCAAACAGCCATTTGCAGTGCATTTCTACTTCAACCCAAACAGCCATTTGCAGTGCAATTCTACTTCAACCCAAACAGTCATTTCCAGTGCATTTCTACTTCATCCCAAAACCCCCCAAACAGTGCATTTTTACTTGAAACCAACCATATTTTCATTTTCAAACCACATTAAGGGCACTCACAGAAATATGTTTAGTGTTATTCACAGAGACATGATCCTTTCGCTTCCTCCATTTTGCAGAGACTGAGTGAGGCACACCACTTCCGGGTTTTATAGTCCCTCCCCCCTCCCACCAGCAGGGGCAGCAGAGAGAATGGCAACAAATTAAAAAACATTAATATCTCTCTGTTTTTTTAAAAATGCATGCGACAAAGGCAAAACAGTTATAATGGGTGACTTCAATCTACATATAGATTAGGTGAATCAAATTGGCAGGGGTGCTGAGGAAGAGGATATTTTGGAATGTATGCGGGATAGTTATTTAAATCAACATGTAGAGGAACCAACGAGAGAGCAGGCTATTTTAGACTGGTTTTTGAGTAATGAGGAAGGGGTAGTTAGCCTCTTGTTGTAAGTGCCACTTTGGGCAAGAGTGACCATAATATGGTTGAGTTCTTCATTAGGATGGAGAGTGACATTGTTAATTCAGAAACAATGGTTCTGAACTTAATGAAAGGTAACTTTGAGGGTATGAGATGTGAATTGGCCAAGATTGACTGGCAATTAATTCTAAAAGGGTTGACGGTGGATATACAATGGAAGACATTTAAAGACTGCATGGATGAACTACAAAAATTGTTCATCCCAGTTTGGCAAAAGAATAAATCGGGGAAGGTAGTGCATCCGTGGATAACAAGGGAAATCAGGGAGAGTATCAAAGCAAAGGATGATGCGTACAAAGTAGCCAGAAAAAGCAGCATACCAGAGGACTGGGAGAAATTCAGAGACCAGCAGAGGAGGACAAAGGGCTTAATTAGGAAAGGAAAAATAGATTATGAAAGAAAACTGGCAGGGAACATAAAAACTGACTGCAAAAGTTTTTATAGATATGTGAAGAGAAAGATTAGTTAAAAACAAATGTAGGTCCCTTGCAGTCAGAAACAGGTGAGTTGATCATGGGGAACAAGGATATGACGGACCAATTGAATAACTACTTTGGTTCCGTCTTCACTAAGGAAGACATAAATAATCTGCCGGAAATAGCAGGGGACCGCGGGTCAAAGGAGGAATTGAGTGAAATCCAGGTTAGTCGGGAAGTGGTGTTGGGTAAATTGAATAGATTAAAGGCCGATAAATCCCCAGGGCCAGATAGGCTGCATCCCGAGTACTTAAGGAAGTAGCTCAGGAAACAGTGGACCGCATTAGTGATACTCTTTTCAAAACTCTTTAGATCTGGAGTAGTTCCTGAGGATTGGCGGTAGCAAACGTAACCCCTCTTTTTAAGAAAGGAGGGAGAGAGAAAACGGGGAATTACAGACCAGTTTAGTCTAACAACGGTAGTGGGGAAACTGCTAGAGTCAGTTATTAAAGATGGGATAGCAGCACATTTGGAAAGTGGCGAAATCATTGCACAAAGTCAGCATGGATTTACGAAAGGTAAATCATGTCTGACGAATCTTGTGGAATTTTTCGAGAATGTAACTAGTAGCGTGGATAAGGGAGAACCAGTGGATGTGGTATATCTGGACTTCCAGAAGGCTTTCGACAAGGTCCCACATAAGAGATTAGTATACAAACCTAAAGCATACGACATTAGGGGTACAGTATTGATGTGGATAGAGAACTGGCTGGCAAAGAGGAAGCAAAGTGTAGGAGTAAACGGGTCCTTTTCACAATGGCAGGCAGTGACTAGTGGGGTACCGCAGGGCTCAGTGCTGGGACCCCAGCTATTTACAATATATATTAATGATCTGGATGCGGGAATTGAAGACAATATCTCCAGGTTTGTGGATGACACTAAGCTGGGGGGCAGTGTTAGCTGTGAGGAGGATGCTAGGAGACTGCAAGGTGACTTGGATAGGCTGGGTGATGGGCAAATGTTTGGCAGATGCAGTATAATGTGGATAAAATGTGAGGTTATCCACTTTGGTGGAAAAAACAGGAAAGCAGACTATTATTTAAATGGTGGCCGATTAGGAAAAGGGGAGATGCAGCGAGACCTGGGTGTCATGGTACACCAGTCATTGAAAGTAGGCATGCAGGTGCAGCAGGCAGTGAAAAAAGCGAATGGTATGTTAGCTTTCATAGCAAAAGGATTTCAGTATAGGAGCAGGGAGGTTCTACTTCAGTTGTACAGGATCTTGGTGAGACCACACCTGGAGTATTGCGTACAGTTTTGGTCTCCAAATCTGAGGAAGGACATTATTGCCATAGAGGGAGTGCAGAGAAAGTTCAAGACTGATTCCTGGGATGTCAGGACTATCTTATGAAGAAAGACTGGATAGACTTGGTTTATACTCTCTAGAATTTAGGAGATTGAGAGGGGATCTTATAGAAACTTACAAAATTCTTAAGGGGTTGGACAGGGTAGAATCAGGAAGATTGTTCCCGATGTTGGGGAAGTCCAGGACAAGGGGTCACAGCTTAAGGATAAGGTGGAAATCCTTTAAGACCGAGATGAGAAAGACCTTTTTCACACAGAGAGTGGTGAGTCTCTGGAACTCTCTGCCACAGAGGGTAGTTGAGGCCAGTTCATTGGCTATATTTAAGAGGGAGTTAGATGTGGTCCTTGTGGCTAAGGGGATCAGAGGGTATGGAGAGAAGGCAGGTACGGGATACTGAATTGGATGATCAGTCATGATCATATTGAATGGCGGTGCAGGCTCGAAGGGCCGAATGGCCTACTCCTGCACCTAATTTCTATGTTTCTATGTTTATCAATGGGAAAAATCCTCTGATCCAGGAAGGCGGAGGGGGGCTCTGAGCGAGGTGCCCAAAAATGACAGATGTAGGTGGTGGCGTTCCCTCGGAAATCACAGTAGAGTGAGCCAAAAGCGGTCAAGATCAGACTTCTAGTAATATACTGTGATACATTTCTATAAGATCCCCTCTCATCCTAAATTCCAGTGAATACAAGCCAAGTCTTTCCAATCTTTCCTCATATGACAGTCCCGCCATCCCAGGGGTTAACCTCGTGAACATACGCTGCACTACCTCAATAGCAAGGATGTCCTTCCTCAAATTGAGAGACCAAAACTGCACACAATACTCCAGATGTGGTCTCACCAGGGCCCTGAACAACTGCAAAGGACCTCTTTACTCCTTTACTCAAATCCTCTCGTTATGAAGGCCAACTTGCCATTAGCTTTCTTCATTGCCTGCAGTACCTTTTATAGTTTACTTTCATAGAGTTGAATATTACTTTGAATCACAACCTTTGTGATCTCCTGCTACGTGAAACATTATTGATCTGTCTTGCATTCTTCCACACATTCTTAGCCAAGCAGTTTTGTTCCAAGCTCAAATGGATCTCAGAACAAATTAAATACAATGATTGAGAGCCAAAGCTCCTTAACCATATCAATGTGAGTATCTTATTTGTCTTCCACCTGATCAGCATTGATGTAATTTGTTTTGTAATTTCAGAAAGTCGTGAAGAAACGGATTCTAGCCCCCCTGAAATTGAACAAGGCAAGGCAATCAGCTAAGCTAGGTTGAACCCACTTTAGTACCTATTGCAAACATGGTCATATAGATATGGATCCCCCTCCAGTTCAGATGCAACGCACCACCTCTCTTGCAAAAGAGATACCAATGGTCCAACAAACTATTCCCGTGCCCCACGCCGAATCCTCAGCCATACATTCATCTGTTTTATCTATCCATTCCTACCTTCATTAACACATGGTACTGGGAGTAATCCCAAGATTACTTGGCTTGACGTCCTGATTTGTATCTTTTGACTAGCTCCCTATATTCACTCTGGAGTACCTCGTTCATTTTCCGATTTATGTTATTTGTACCAAAATGCACAATGAGCTCCGGCCACTTACCCTCTCCCTTGAGCACATACTGCAACAACTGCAAGACATCCTGGACACTGATACCAGCCTTTCATGCATGATTTGACAGGAGAACAATGACATGCCTACTGAAGCCCTGAACAAACCCTGTGACCTCAGTCTCTGTTCACGTAATCATCCCCTCCAAATTCACGACCAAACTCCAAGACCTGGGCTTCTGTATTCCTTTTGCAACTGGCTCCATGACTTCCTTATTGCAAGGCCTCAACTAATACGGATCAGGAACAATATCTCCTCCTCACTGCCTCACTAACCATCAACACTGATGTCTCTAAGGCTCTAGTGACTTTAACATACTGGTGTAGATGTATGGCCACACACAACCGAAGGTCCATGGATTATGCCAACAATTCTAGTTTGAGACCCAATGTCCCTGGTGTATTCTGCTGATTAAGTCATAACATAAATGTAATTTCCCTGCAGAATAATCATCCTGTCCAGTCACAGCTATGCAAAACCTGGACCCATTGTGCTCACTCAGCACCATGAGCATAACCACTTGGTTAGTGAGCCAAGGACAGGGATGTTCTTGGCTCACTAACAAAACCAAGGAACTAATTGTTGGCTTTTGAGATAGGAAGTCGGGAAACTATGTTTCAGGTTTTATTGGTGAAATTCCTATGCATTAACATCATTGATAATTGGTCCAAGGCCCAGCACATAGATATAATCATGAAGAAGATGCACCAATGCGTCTACTTTCTTGCAAGTTTCAAGTGATTTGGCATGTCACCAACAATTCACCAAGATTGACCTACATTTGCTGATTAACTAATGGCCACAGGGAGAATGTGCAGTTTCACACAAGCAATACTCAAGGTCTGGGTTGAATCTGGGTTGCTTGAGCTGTGCAGGAAGCAGCATTGCCTGCCCAAGGGTATGGGAAGTGGGAAGGAAAATGGAATTTTTTTTACAAGAAATAAGATTAGTCCTGATCTCTCCCCTCCACCTTCGGGACCTCACAGCCTTCGAGTCCTCATGCTACATGAAACATTATTGATCTGTCTTGCAATTTTCCATGCATTCTTAGCCAGGCAGTTCTGTTCCAAGCTCAATTGGACCTCAGAACAAATTAAATACAATGATTAAGAGCCAAAGCTCCTTAACCATATCAATTTGAGTAGCTTATTTGTCTTCCACCTGATCAGCATTGATGTTTTTTTTTTTTTGTAATTTCAGAAGTTCATGAAAAAATGGATTCTAGCCCCCCTGAAATTGAACAAGGCAAGGCAACAAGCGAATCTAGTTTGAACCCACTTTAGTACCTATTGCAAACATGGTCATAAAGATATGGGTCCCCCTCTCATATGCAACCCACCACCTCTCTTGCATAAGAGATACCAATGGTCCAAAAATCTGTATCCCTGTGCCCCACGCCAATTCCTCAGCCATGCATTCATCTGCTTTATTTGCCCATTCCTACCTTTATTAACACATGGTACTGGGAGTAATCCCAAGATTACTTGGCTTGACGTCCTATTTTGAATCTTTTGACTAGCTATCTATATTCACTCTGGAGTACTTCATTCCTTTTCCTATTTGTACCAAAACACACAATGAGCTCTGGCTACTCACCCTGTCCTTTCAGCACATACTGCAGCAACTGCAAGACATCCTGGACACTGGCACTAGCCTTTCCTGCATGATTTGCCAGGAGAACAATGACCCTGGTTCTGGACTCCCCCAACATTGGGAACATTTTTCCTGCATCTAGCATGTCCAGTCCTTTTATAAATTTACTAGACTAAGTAGGACCTGTTGGGTCACATGGGAGGGCTAGTGCCCCGACGCAATATTCCACCTCTCCACCAATTCCAATATTGGTGGCCAGTGGAGGGGGGGGGGGGGGGGGGGGGGTTGCAGTGCATTCCTACTTCAACCCAAACCACCCCAAACAGTCATTTGCCGTGTATTTCTACTTCAACCCAAAACCCCTCCAAACAGCCATTTGCAGTGCATTTTTACTTCAACCCAACCCCCCCCCCCTCCCCAAAAACAGCCATTTGGAGTGCATTTCTACTTCAACCCAAACCCCCCCAAACAGCCATAATGCAGTGCATTTCTACTTCATCCCAAACCCCCAAACAGCCATTTGCAGTGCATTTCTACTTCAACCCAAAACCCCCCAAACAGCCATTTGCAGTGCATTTCTACTTCAACCCAAACAGCCATTTGCAGTGCATTTCTACTTCAACCCAAACAGTCATTTCCAGTGCATTTCTACTTCAACCCAAAACCCCCCAAACAGTGCATTTTTACTTGAAACCAATCATATTTTCATTTTCAAACCACATTAAGGGCACTCACAGAAATGTGTTTAGTGTTATTCAGCGAGTCATGACCCTCTCGCTTCCTCCATCTTGCAGAGACTGAGTGAGGCACACCACTTCCGGGTTTTATAGTCCCTCCCCCCTCCCACCAGTAGGGGCAGCAGAGAGAATGGCAACACATTTAAAAACATTAATATCTCTCTGGTTTTTCATCGATGGGAAAAATCCTCAGGTCCAGGAAGGCGGAGGGGGGCTCTGAGCGAGGTGCCCAAAAATGACAGCTGTAGGTGGCGGCGTTCTCTCGGAAATCACAGCAAAGTGAGCCAAAAGCGGTCAAGATCAGACATTTAGTAATATACTGTAAGATACATTTCTATAAGATCCCCTCTCATCCTAAATTCCAGTGAATACAAGCCAAGTCTTTCCAATCTTTCTTCATATGACAGTCCCGCCATCCCAGGGGTTAACCTCGTGAACATACGCTGCACTACCTCAATAGCAAGGATGTCCTTCCTCAAATTGGGAGACCAAAACAGCACACAATATTCCAGATGTGGTCTCACCGGGGCCCTGAACAACTGCAAAGGTCCTCTTTACTCCTATACTCAAATCCTCTCGTTATGAAGGCCAACATGCCATTAGCTTTCTTCATTGCCTGCTGTACATTTTATAGTTTACTTTCATAGAGTTGAATATTACTTTGAATCACAACCTTCGTGATCTCCAGCTACTTGAAACATTATTGATCTGTCTTGCATTCTTCCATGCATTCTTAGCCAAGTAGTTTTGTTCCAAGCTAAAACGGATCTCAGAACAAATTAAATAAAATGAATGAGAGCCAAAGCTCCTTAACCATATCAATGTGAGTATCTTATTTGTCTTCCACCTGATCAGCATTGATGTAATTTTTTTTGTAATTTCAGAAATTCGTGAAGAAACGGATTCTAGCCCTCCTGAAATTGAACAAGGCAAGGCAATCAGCTAAGCTAGGTTGAACCCACTTTAGTACCTATTGCAAACATGGTCATAAAGATATGAATTCCCCCTCCAGTTCGGATGCAACCCACCACCTCTCTTGCAAAAGAGATACCAATGGTCCAACAAACTGTATCCCTGTGCCCCACACCAAATCCTCAGCCATACATTCATCTGTTTTATCTATCCATTCCTACCTTCATTAACACATGGTACTGGGAGTAATCCCAAGATTACTTGGCTTGACGTCCTGATTTGAATCTTTTGACTAGCTCCCTATATTCACTCTGGAGTACCTCATTCATTTTCCGATTTATGTTATTTGTACCAAAATGCACAATGAGCTCCGGCTACTCACCCTCACCCTTGAGCACATACTGCAGCAACTGCAAGACATCCTGGACACTGGCACTAGCCTTTCATGCATGATTTGACAGGAGAATAATGACACGCCTACTGAAACTCTGAACAAACCCTGTGACCTCAGTCTCTGTTCACGTAATCATCCCCTCCAAATTCACGACCAAAGTCCAAGACCTGGGCTTCTGTATTCCTTTTGCAACTGGCTCCATGACTTCCTTATTGGGAGGCCTCAACTAATACGGATCAGGAACAATATCTCCTCCTCACTGCCTCTCTAACCATCAACACTGATGTACTTCAAGGCTGCTTGCTTACCCCCCCCCCCCCCCACCCCCCACTCTACTTCCTTTATATCCAAGATTGTGTGGACCAGCACAATGCCATGTAAACATTTGCTGACAACATATCTGTTGTTGGCCAAATCACAGGGTATGATGAATGAATGTACAGGAGAGAAATAGAATACTTGTTGGAGTGGTGCCACAATGATCATCTCTCGTCGAACATCAACAAAACCAAGGGTCTAATTGTTGTCTTTAGAGCTGGGAAGTTGGGAAACTATGTGCCAGTTTTCATTGGTGAAATTCCTGTGCATATTCCCTAAATATTCTTGCTATTGAGGGAGTGCAGCATAGGTTTACAAGGTTTATTCCTGGGATGGTGGGACTGTCATATGCTGAGAAAATGGAGCTTATATGCTCTGGAATTTAGAGGGATGGAAGAGTATCTTAGTGAAACATAAAATGATGCCATTGAGCTGAAAAGTTCAGAGTGTTCCGTCAGAGTTCCTGTTTTGAAATTTTGTATCGGAGTGTGTTAGTAGCTCTGAGAAATGATTTTAACTGGAAAAACAATTTTAAATCCAAAGTTTTGTCAGATCTTTGAACATTATCATTAATAACTCGAGAAATAAATCATGAATTTTTCAGATCAGTAGATTTTGGACTCCACGGGAAAAAGCTCTACCGGAATATGTAAAAAATGTTCATTACACATGAACAACACACACACAAATAAATACACATCCAAGATCAGTCTTTTAATAGTTACTAGACCAAGGGAGACCCGTTGGGTCCTGTCCCCTCAATGCGCGGTTGCGGGGGTGGGGTGGGGGTGGCCTGTAGCGTCACACACACACTAATCACCACACACACACACACACACACACACACACCCCCCCCCCCCCCCACACACACACACTAACTACCCCCTGGATATTATATTAATATTACTCATTCGCTAATTTTACCCAATCCCCCACCCTATCCACACGCCTAGCTCTCAACTCGCATGCATGGCAAGAGAGGGAAAGGGCAGTAGCAGAGAGGGGGCAGGGACAGGGGCAGAGAGAGGGCAGGCGCTGGGGTAGAGAGAGGGCAAGAGCAGAGGGGGAGCAGGGATAGAGGGAGGGCAGGGGCAGAGTCAGAGAGAGGGCAGGAGCAGCGTCAGAGAGAGGGCAGGAGCAGAGGAGGGCAGGGTCAGGGGCAGAGAGAGGGCAGGGATAGAGACTGGGCAGGGGCAATGAGTGAGCAGGGGCAGAGAAAGGGCAGGGGAAGGGCCAAGGGTGGGCCCCCAGGGGGCAAGGGAGGGCAGGGGGCAGATGGAGGGCAGGGGGCAGAGGTGGGGGCAAACCCCAACCCCCAACCCCAACCAAAGGGGTGGAGGGTGCAGAGAAGGGATGGGGCCAGAAAGGCAGCAGGGGCAGAGAGAGAGGGGGTAGAGTTTATTGTGGGGGTGGGGGGGGGGGGGTGGGTGAACGCAGCATCACACCCACCCACACAAAGGGCTGTTCCCAGAACAACAACAAGAACGCAATACTCCCAACAACCAATCATTCCCAACACCCAGCGCTCCCACCAACACCCAACCGACTCCGGGCTCCCCCACTAGCTCCGGGGAGGGGCAGGGGGCAGATCCAGGAGGGTGGGAAGAAGGGGTGGAGGGTGCAGGAGAAGGGATCAAGAAAGAAGGCAGCAGGGGCAGAGGGAGGGGGGTGGTAGAGTTTTGATTGGTAGGGGGTGGGGGGGGGGGGGGTGGGTGATCGCAGCATCCAGCTCCAGCAATCCTCCCTCATTCCAGCTCCCTATCCGCTTCTCCGGGCGCCAGGCTCATCTCCAGCGCCAGAGCGAGGCCAGGGGGAGAGAATGTTCAACTATGATCTTTGGTCTTCAGTCCACGGACCGACTTGCTCTTTCTTTGTGTGTCTCTTTTGAATAACGGGGGGAGGAGGGAGAGGGGGCGGACATCACTCGCTGCACATGACATCATCAGTGAGACCATCTCGTTTATTTCCAAAGTCATTTCAGATGATTTTGAATACTTTGATTAATAACTCGAGAAATAAAGCATGATTTATTTCAGATAAGGCGATTTTTGAATTCACGGGACAAATGTCTACGTCTTATCTGAAAACATTTACGTTAGCGCATCGGTTTTTCGAGAATATGTGAATATAAAAACACACAAAAACATCCAAGATCAGAGTTGTAATAGTTACTAGACCAAAGGGGACACGTTGGTCCCATCCCCTCAACGAGTGTGGGGGGGGGGGGGGGGGGGGGAAATCCTGTGTGCGTCACACACACACTAACCACCCCTACACACACACACACACACTACCACCCCACACACACACACACACACTAACCACCCCACACACACACACTCAAACCACCCCACACACACACTAACCACCCCACACACACACACACACTAACCACCCCACACACACACTAACACCCCACACACACACACACACACACTAACCACCCGCACATACACACACACACACATTAACCATCCCCCTTGATATTATATTAATATTATTCATTTTCTCCTTTTACCCCATCCCCACCCTATCCACTCATGCGTAGCCCTTAACTTGCAGGCGCGTCTGGAGAGGGAGGGGCTTAGAGAGAGAGGGCAGAGAGAGAGAGGGGCAGAGACAGAGGAAGGCAGGGGGGAGGGGGGAGAGGGGTAGAGAGGGGAAGGGGTAGAAGGGGGGAAGAGGGGAAGAGGGTGGGAGAGGACAGCAGAGGGGGCCGAAGAGAGGAGAGAGGCCAGGAGACAAGAAGAGGATGGGGGGGCAAGAGGAATGGGGATAGAGGGGGAGGGAGACGGGGAATAGAGGAGGGGAGAGTGAGGGGGAGGGAGGAGAGAGAGGCTGAAAGAGGGAGAAGAGGGGAGGAGGGGAGGGGAGCGAGGAGAGAGCGGGAGGGTGAGGAAGAGGGGGAGAGGAGGAGGAGGGGGGAGAGGAGAGGAGGAGGAGGGGGAGTGGAGAAGGGGGGGAGAGAGGAGGGGAGAAGTGGGAAAAGGAGGCGAGGAAGGGGGAGAGAGGGGAGGGGAGAGGAGTGGCGGGAGGAGGGGGAGAGGAAAGTGGCGGAGAGGAGGAGGGGGGAGAGGAGGAGGGGAGCGGGCAGCGGGGAGCGGGGCTGGCGTCAACCGAAGGACTCCGAGTTCAGCGGCTTCAATCCAGAGCCCGGGACACACACACACACACACACACACACATCATTAGTAGCATGTGGAAGCCAGCGCAGGCTGAACGAAGCAGATCCATTGTGACATCATCATGTCATCAGCCAAAGCAAGCGGTTTTATTTTCTATTTCAGATTCTTGAACATTTTGATTAATAATGAGAAATAATGCATGAATTTTTCAGATGAGGCAATTTCGCAGGACACGTACACAGACAGACAGACAGACAGACAGACAGACAGACAGACAGACAGACAGACAGACAGACAGACAGACAGAGAGACAGAGAGAGTGTCGGGTACCGCAAGGCTCAGTGCTCAGCAAGTGCTCAAAAACAGGAGGGTAAACTATTATCTGAATGGTGGCCGATTAGGAAAAGGGGAAATGCAATGAGAGCTGGGTGTCATGGTATACCAGTCATTGATAGTAGGCATGCAGGTGCAGCAGGCAGTGAAGAAAGCGAATAGTATGTTAGCATTCACAGCAAAAGGATTTGAGTATAGGAGCAGGGAGGTTCTATTGCAGTTGTACAGGGTCTTGGTGAGATCACACCTGGAGTATTGCATACAGACTCCAAATCTGAGGAAAGACATTCTTGACCTTAGAGGGAGTACAGAGAAGGTTCACCAGACTGATTCCTGGGATGTCAGGACTTTCATGTGAAGAAAGACTGAATAGACTCAGCTTGTACTCGCTAGAGTTTAGAAGATTGAGGGGGGAATCTTATAGAAACGTACACAATTCTTAAGGGGTGGGACAGGCTAGATGCAGGAAGATTGTTCCCGATGTTGGGGAAGTCCAGAACAAGGGGTCACAGTTTAAGGATAAGGGGGAAATCTTTTAGGACCGAGATGAGAAAAATATTTTTCACACAGAGTGGTGAGTCTCTGGAATTCTCTGCCACCGAAGGAAGTTGAGGCCAGTTCATTGGCTATATTTAAGAGGGAGTTAGATGTGGCCCTAGTGGCTAGTGGGATCAATGGAGAGAAGGCAGGTACAGGATACCGAGTTGGATGATCAGCCATGATCATATTGAATGGCGGTGCAGGCTCGAAGGGCCGAATGGCCTACTCCTGCACCTATTTTCTATGTTTCTATGACCTGTCCACTAAGTGGAAGTCACGAAATGAGCAGGACGTTTGAACCAAACACAGTCAGACTTAATAAAGCATTTATTCCTTCCAAACACAGTCGGACCTAATAAAGCATTACAATTTCAAGCACAGGCAGGGCAGCAGGCCAAACAACTCATGGTATTGTCATTAAGGGCTAACAAATCATTTATTGCAAGTACATTGCAGACTCACAGTTCAGTTGATTCATAGCTTAGAATGAGAGTCGTGGCCTCACCCTCGCGATCTTGCAGAGTGACTGAGTGACTCGGAGGCCCAAAGGGCCTGTTTCCATGCTCTGTCTCTCTTTGACTATCATGTTTATCTTGAGGCAAGTGTGTGATGCAGAATTTATTGCATGGATGTTATAACAGACGTGCTCATAGAGTTTGAATATTACTTTTGAATCTTTAGCCTTCAGGATCTCATGCTAAATGAAATTTTTATCTGTCTTGCGCTTTACAGGCATTCTTTGCCAGACAGTTCTGTTCAAAGCTTTTTTTTCTTATTGGAGTATCGAACAAACTAAACTTAAATTGATTTGAGACAAAATCTCCTTACCATTTCAAAGTGAGTGATGTATTCGTCTTCAACTGATCAGCATTGATGTTATTTTTTTCTTTGATAATTTCATAATTTTGTGAAAGAAAGGATTCTAGCATTAAATTACTCAAGGCAAGACCATATGAATAGTTATTCAATAGGACTCCATTGGTCAATCTATTAATGCAAAAATACTATGTTATTTTACTTTGGAGTCACGTGGAAGTGACTACGTGTAGAACCCATACAGCCGTTCGTGCTGTCATTACGTCAGTCGCTTTCGTCTGACGTATCTGTGGAGCAGCGCAGTCCTCCAATGGTAAGTCTAAAAAAGTTTGGTAAGTGTATTTCTACATGTTCTAGGTTTCTTCGTAACTAGGGATTCTTGCGGGATGGTAGCGAGGCCGATGAGTGACCAGCCTGGGCTTTGGGGGGAAAAGCCTAGTCGTACCGTTGGACTGGAAGCGGGAAGCTGCGCAAATGTGGGTTTGCGATTGAGTCACTGATAACGCGGTCAGTGACTCCATGTTGGGTCCACGGGGAGGGGATGGGATACCCGAGGGAATTGTGTGTTCAGACCTCAGTAGTTCCCTAGGGGATGGGGGCTAACAGACCTGAATTGGTCAGCCAGGGTTCCGGTGGAGGGGAAAACCAAGTTTATGCGGTTCCAGACAGCAGGAGTCCCAAGAAATGGGGGTTTATTCACGTAAATGAGTAGTCCGGGTGCCCGGGGATTGATTCTGAGTGAGGGGGAAATTCACTTATGGGGTTCCTAACCACAATATTCACCAGGTTTATGGGGACAAGCTGCCAAAGTAGTCGAGTAATTAAGTAAGTATTTGCGTAGGTTCACTCTGGAATGAATTTAGAGAAAACTCCTTTTAGGCAGGAGGTGGATCATAGGATGTTTATGGCAATGGCAGCCTGATGTGCAGAGGCGTGAACCAGCCAGAACTTTGGGGAAGGGCTGCATCATGGGTAATACAAGTTATGGCAGTGCAGCTATGGAAAGGTTGTGTCAGCAGTTACCTTTGTTCAAGTACTGCATGGGGGATGCCAAGATATGGAGGGGCTAGCTTTTGGAGAGGCTGTGCCGACAGTACCTTTGATCAGGATTGCTTCATGGGATGCCAAGCTATGGCAGGTAGTCTATTGGAGAAGGCTGTTGCCATGACAGTACCTTTGCTCAGGATTGCTCATGGGGATGCCAAGCTATGGCAGGCTAGTCTATTGGAGAGGCTGTGCCAGCAGTACCTTTGCTCAGGACTGCTCATGGGGATGCCAAGCTATGGCAGGCTAGCCTATTGGAGAGGCTGTGCCAGCAGTACCTTTGCTCAGGACTGCTCCAGGGGAATGTCAAGTTATGGCAGCGGCACCCTTGCTCAGGGCTGCTTCATGAGAACAGCAAATCTATGGCAAATACTGGCTATGGGAAAAAAAAGGCCGTGCCAGCAGCACCTTTGTTCAGGGCCTGTGTATGGGTGAGTTCGGTTACCTTCTTCTGGGCTGCTTTATGGGAATAGCAGTTTAGTAGGGTATTCCCATTTACAGCGATCATGGGGGATGAGGGGTCATTGTTAGGATAAGGCAATATAACAGAATCTGTTAAGTCTGAAAACTATATTTGAGAAATTGGGCTCATCCAGCAGTAGATTAAGTCTATCAAAATAGAATTGTAGGAATTTGGGATTTGCTTGTAGCCTATTCAATTGGCTGTATGCCAGCCTGGGCAACAGTGGCAAGTCAATAACTCTGGAACAGGTTTACTAGTTTGCTAGATTAATTGTTATTAGTATAGTGTGATTCAGCTTGTGCAAGTAAGACAATTGTTAAATAGTTAACTATTTAAGTGCCTTATGATCATTGTTAACAAACCTTGTTTCTCAGGTGAAATTAATAAAGTCACAAGGATGGAATAACAGTAATCATTACTGCCCAGTTTGTTGTTAAGTTAATCTTTAATTGTATTACAAATGGTGTTATGGCCCTAAATAGGAAATTAGTTGTCTGCAGCGCTTTTTGCAGGCCTGCTTATTTAAGGTTTCATACACATCTTCTATTTCCTTTATTTTTTTACTGGTTCTCCTCTTGGAGGAGGACGAGCATGCTTGCTTCAGTATTATTCTGGAGCTGGGGCCTGGCAAAGTCGGAGTTTATTGCTGAACTGCGCCAGCAGCCACCTTGTATCGGGGCTGCCTTAATGGCTCCCCCTGTAAGAGGAGAGCCTGTGGTGATCAGTATAGTATGCCGAGTCGGAGGGTATCTCCATAGAGCATGCCCAAGGGATTCAGGGTATGTGCCCAGAGGGTCAATGGCCTGCCTGATAGTTACCATCCAAACAATATGCAGTGACATACCGCTCTAAGGGGGAACATTACAGTTGGCCTTCGATCTGCTATTCAGGTTAAGACCTTTTTCCATAGGTTGAAACCTGGAGGACAAAAGCACAGCTATTGGAAACAAGACAAGTTTCATAGTTTTGGGATATGGCACCCAATGTCTTTATTGGCAGTAAGGCGGTCACTGTAGTTGGTGGCAGCTCAAGGCTGCCGAGTTTCCTCGCACGTACCTGGGTTTACTCTACATTTAAGGGACACTTACAGATTGGTGAAGGTGTACACTTAGTTATACATTACAAATGATTGAGACATTATCAGCTAATTTCAGGGGTCTAATCATGTAAAAATGGTCTGTTCTAGTTTTCAAGCAGGTTAGAATTGCGCAGGTTCAGTAGAAGGAACAAGATTGTCTTACAAGATCGATTCGGAAATCGGGCCACTGATGCTGTTTACAGCAGATACCAAGTTGCAATATCATCTCGAGTTTGGAGGTGGAGCTGATTTGCTTGATTTGCAAAAAATGTCTGTTGTGGGTTATCAAACTATCTATAGACCCTAGGGATTGTATGGGTTAAAGATGATTGGACCAAATGGGCATATTGTGATGCTCAGGTTGATACATTATGATGGCATATGTTAGTCACGAGGGTGCATCAGTACAGACCATGGAATGGTTACTTCTTGTTGTCACAGGAGAATCTTGAAGTATAGGTTAATGGACGCAGAATTGGTGTTGAATTACACTATATTATGAACTTTTGGTTAATGGAACACTTACTTGAATTTCTTCTTTATTCACTGGTTGCAAAATATGTGGCATTGCAGTGGCGAAACATACATTTTACCTAAAGGAGTAGGAAGGACTTCTATGGCTCCCCCATTTTGTTTAACAAATTGAGGTTTCCAAATAAGGTCATTAAGAGGACGCGTAATGTTACTATTGATGTGATTATGCAAATTGATTCTGATTTGTGCGAATGATATAAGCTTTTTTGGTTATTTTTAAACGTAATTTTGGGTTTCAGCTGAGGCTTGGGAAAATCAGTTTGTGCATGACTAACTCAATTATGTTCTGCAGGTTTAATAAACTGCCATATGGTGTGGGTTGATACATCTATCTTTCTATTGTGTTCAATGTGTTTGATAGCACCAAACCACAGAATTTTCTTTTCCAGGAGATGAAAGAGTGTGTTATGCTTTATGTTCCATGAGAAAACTGTTATTGATTACTTATGTTTCGAGTTTATGCTAATGATCGTTTGTAATTATGGAGTTTGTACGGCAGTATTGGGATATCAAGGGGTTTAGGATTATTCAACATGGGTCCGGACCCAATATAATGCCATATGCGATGTTGGTCATTGGTGAACACTATTTCACCAGGAGGCTAAGATATATCCTTAATTTTGGCTGGGGTTTTTCATTAGGTATTTATCCTTCTGTACTGGTTTAGTGCAGCGGTTCAGTCGTACATAATTGTGATGGTACAGGATGAAAACCATCTGTAAATTATAATATATAATTATTATGTTATAACTACTGAGCAGACCTGGAAGGGGGTTCCAGGTTCAAAATAGTAACAGGCTACAAGGGAACTTTTGATAAATAAGGTAAGCAAACATATATTACAACAATATGTCAAGGTCATCAAGAGCCTTGGAGTTCTGAGAGGGAGAGGGAGGGAGGGGGAGGGGGAGAGGGAGAGTTCTGATTCCAGATCTCATTACATCAGCAGCAAGGGTATTTATGTTCCGCTGAGTCGCATTGTTATGGCTGCAGCATGGTCCAACGAATGAATCTCCAAACATCTGTAATGACCCACTGCTGAACCAGGGTTATTTGTTAACTCTATTTATGTTATCTGGTTATATTTTCCATCTGGGTGAGAGATGGAAATATTTTTGTTTCATTTAAACAGCATCAGCATGTTTTACATCTATGTTATGACTGTATGCATTATGAATGTCTTCCCTTCATTTGTCAATGAAGCAGGTGTGGTTGTGTACACTTCGTTCAATGGCATGTAAATCAATAGCTTTGAAGTCTTCAAGTAGTCACTCAGTGGATCTTACGAAGTAAATAGTAAGATTAAATGAGAACTTACCAGTTTGAAGTTTGATCTTTATTTTATGAGGGGTTGCGGGACTACGTGCCTTCCGCTCCTCATCTGGTAGTTCTAGTATTTGTTTATCTTTACCTTATTACTTCAGTCATTATTATCTGTGATTTCACACCGCTGCTTTGAGATTGAGCATGAACGGCGGTACGGGGTTTTCTACGTAGGTCCTCAATGACGACTCCATAAAATAAAGATCAAACTTAACTGGGTAAGTTCTATTTTCGTCTTACTAATTTAATATCATTCTGGTTTCAGTATTGTTTCGCTTTTTCAATATAGTTTACTTCATGAGGATGAGTTGAGATATTTGATAATTTGAAAAATTAGCGGAAGGTTTTAAAATGTTTCGGGCTCATTTATTCTTGAGAAAGAAACATCCTTATGTACTGTCTTCCTAGCGGAAAAGCTATTCTTGTGTAAGTCCCAACCCAAGAATCAAGTTTTTAGAAGGAAATTAAACCAAATACATTGTCCCATTGCTTTCCAGATCTTACAAGAGTGCTTATATTTGTAAGAAATTAATTTACTGAAAGAAAATGAGAAGGAATGATTAAAGCTTGAAAATGATTTGCAATATATTTCATTAAAAGCTGAGTTTTAACGTGATGTTGTACTGAGAAGTTGGTATTGATGAGTGAGATGAATCATCCAGTAATGCATTTAAAATGTGAATCTCTAGTGGGTTTTTAACCAAACCACTGTATTATACACTGCTTTGATTTACCAGATCATTCAAGGCTGTTTTTGAAAACATTCTGATGAGAAACAAATCTCTGAACTCGTGTTTGAGACCACTTCTCTTTAAGTGCAGATGGATACGAATCTATATTTTACTTTTTTTTAGGATTTCATCAAGAAAGAAACTTTATCCAGAAAATTTTTCAATGAAAGAACATTTGAATGTTATTGGACCAGATATCTATTTTCACTAAATCCTGCTTTTAATCAAGTAATATTTAATTGTCATAAGTACTTGCAACTGATCAAGACATTTTTACTATCTGCAGCATTACAAGCCATTAATATAAAACACATACACTATATTTATACGATTATCAATAATTAAAAAAGTCAATAAATGAGTAAATACCAGGTACTGTAAACCATATAATAATTAATAATACCTAGCTGAAAGTCTGTGGTGAAACCAAAGCAAGTACATTGTCTGACCACGTTGCTGGAGCTATGAACCTGGTGTTTCATGATTTTCAGGTACTGTTCCTTCTTCCTGTTGTAGTAGTGGGAAAGAGAGCATAGCAGGATGGTGCTGATCTATGATATTAGCTGACGTTTGAGTTAGTGCCTCTGCAGAATGTTTTGATGGTGTATCTCCTCGTCTTTAGTGTTCTTTTCATGTGATACTGGTTTCATTCATTAAGATCTAATCTTATTTTGGTATTTGTTTTCCTTAAAAAATCCATTGACACAATTTAAAAAGGATACATTAACAGTAGATAAAACCTTATTTAATAAATATTGTATTAGATGCAGATGGAATATAGCGTAGCAAAAGTGTGAGTTGTGCATTTTGGGTAGTAGAAATAAAAGGCATAGACTATTTCGAAATAGACATAGAAAATAGGAAAATTAGGTGCAGGGAGTAGGCATTCAGCCCTATGAGTCCCTGCACCGCCATTCAATGATCATGGCTGATCATCCAACTCAGTTTCCGTACTGTATTTTCTCCCATACCTCTGATCCTCCTTAGCACAAGGGCCACTCCAACTCACAATTATCCTTAAGCTTGTTGACCCTTGTCCTGGACTTCCCAACTTCGGGAAAATTTCCTGCATCTAGCTGTCCAACCCTTAAGTATTTTGTAAAGGTTTCTATAAGATCCCCTCTCAATCTCTAAATTCCGAGAGTATAAAACGAGGTTATCCAGTCTTTCTTCCTAAGACAGTCCTGACTCCAGGAATCAGGTCTGGTGATCCTTCTATTGCACTCCCTTATGGCAATAATGTCCTTCTCAGATTTGGAGACAAAAATGTACGGCAATCTCAGTGTGGTCTCACCAAGACCTGTACTACTGAAGTAGACCTCTGTCCTGTACTCAATTCCTTTTGCTATGATAGTAACATACCATCACTTTTTTTCATGCTGCTGCACCTGCATGCCTACTTTCAGGACTGGTGTACCATGACATCAGGTTCGCTGCATCTCCCGTTTCTAATGGCCCCATTTAAATAATGTTGTTTCCTGTTTTTGCCACAAAAGTGGATAACCTCACATTTATCCACATTATACGGCATCTGCCAAACAATTTGCCACTCTCACCCAGCCTATCCAAGTCACTTGCAGTCTCTAGCATCCTCCTCACAGCTAACACTGCCCCCCGCCTTAGTGTCATCCGCAAAATTTGAGATATTGCCTTCAATTCCCTCATCCAGATCATTAAGATATATTGTAATAGCTGGATGGGTCAGCACTGAGCCCTGCGGTACCCACTAGTCCTGACGCCATTGTGAAAGGACCCGTTACTCCTACTCTTTGCTTCCTGTTTGCCAGCCCCAAAGTTCTCTATCACATTCAATTACTGAACACTAAACCGTATGCTTTAAGTTTTGTATACTAATCTTTATGTGGGCCTTGTCGAAAGCCTTCTGGAAGTCAGATATACCAATCCACTGGTTCTACATTTATCCACGCTACTAGTTACATCCTCGAAAATTCAACAAGATTTTGTCAGATTGATTTTCCTTTGTAAATCCATGCTTGACTTTGTCAATGATTTCAACACTTGTCAAAGTTTGCTATACATCTTTAATCAACTGACTCTAGCAGTTTCCCCACTACCGATGTTAGACTAACTGGTCTGTAATTCCCCGTTATCTCTCTCCCTCCCTTACTTAAAAAGTGTGGGGGTACATTTGATACTTGCCAATCCTCAGGAACTACTCCAGAATTAAAGGTTTGAAAGATTATCACTAATGCATCCATATTTCCTGAGTACTTCCTTAAGTACTCTGGGATGCAGCTATCTGGCCCTGGGGATTTATCGGCCTTTAATCTATTCAATTTACCCAAACACACTTCCCGAATGACCTGGATTTCACTCAATTTCCTCCTTTTGACCCACGGTCCCCTGTATTTCGGCAGATTATTTATGTCTTCCTTTGTGAAGACGGAACAAAGTAGTTATTCAATTGGTCGCCATATCCTTGTTTCCCCATGATCAATAAATGTTGCTGACTGCAAGGGACCTACATTTGTGTTAACAACCACTTTCTTTAACATATCTATAAAATACTTTTGCAGTCAGTTTTTATGTCCTGCCAGGTTTTCTTTCATAATCTATTTTTCCTTTCTAATTAAGCCTTTGTCCTCCTCCTTGCGGGTCTTGTATTTTTCCCAGTCCTTGGTATGGCTTTTTTCTGGCTGCTTTGTAACGCATCATCCTTTGTTTGATACTATCCCTGATTTCTCTTGTTAGCACTGATGCACTACCTTCCCGATTTATCTTTTGCCAAATGGGGATGAACAATTTTTTTGTAGGTCATCCATTGGCTGTTTTAAATGGTCTTCCATTGTATATCCACGTCCACCCTTTTAGAATTAATTGCAGTCAATCTTGGCAATTTCACGTCTCATACCCGCAAGTTACCGTTCTTGTAAGTTCAGAACCATTGTTTCTGAATTACAATGTCACTCTTCCATCCTAATGAAGAACGCAACCATATTATGGGCACTCTTGCCCAAGGGGGCACGTACAACAGACGCTAACTACCCCTTCCTCATTATCTCAAAACCCAGTCTAAAATAGCCTGCTCTCTCGTTGGGTCCTCTACATGTTGATTTAGATAAACTATCCGCATAATTCCAAAAAATCCTCTTCCTCAGCACCCTGCCAATTTGATTCACAATCTATAATGTAGATAGAAGTCACCCATTTATATCTGTTTTGCCTGTGTCGCACGCATTTCTAATTTCCTAGTTTGATACCATCCCAACTTCACTGCTTACTGTTAGGTGGCCTGTACACCAACACCACCAGCGTTTTTCTGCCCCGTAGGTTTTGTAGCTCTACCCATACGATTCCCATCCTCCAAGCTAGTGTCCTTCCTTTCCATTGCGTTAATCTCCTCTCTAACAGCAACGTACCACACCTCCTTTCCTTTCTCTCTATCAATCCTGTATATTATGATATCCCTGGATGTTCAGCTCCAGCCTACGTCACCTGGAGCATGTCTTCCGTGATCAACTATATCATAATCATTAATATCTATATGCACATTCAACTAGTCCACCTTATTACGAATACTCCTTGCATTGAGACACCAAAGCCTTCAGGCTTGTCTTTAAAACGCATTACCCTTATACAATTTTGCTGAAAAGTGCCCTTTTTGATTTTTTGCCCTGGTTTTGTCTGCTGCCACTTTTTCTTTTCACCCTTGCGACCTATTGCTTCTCCCTCATTTTAACCCACCTGGCCTCTCTTGCTCTTGTACCCATCCCCCTGCCACATTAGTTTATCCTCCCCGAAAGCACTAGCAAACACACCCCATGAACATTGGTTCTTTCCTTTCCAGGTGCAAACCGTTTTCTGTTTATGGATACCCGGTCTACACCTCCGCGACAGGAATAGGGGTGAGTTTGTTTTCCCTGTGCCCTAAAAATTTGAATGACCCTCCCATGCATCCACTTTCAAATCGCAGTATCATTTGCTATATAAGCCGTCTTTCCTATCTTCTCTGACTGACAGTGGTACTGGTAGTAATCCGGAGATTACTACCTTTGGAGGTCCTACTTTTAAGTTTATCTCCTAGCTCCTAATTACCTTGAGGACCTATCCTTTTTTAACTAGAGAGGTTGGTGCCAAACATGTACACGACAATGGCTGTTCACCCTCCCCTTCCAGAATGTTCTGAGCTGTCAGGTGGCTCCCTGCATTTGCACAGGGAGGCAACATACATTGGCGTCTTAGTTTGGGCCCGCTGAAAAGCTATCTATTCCCTGACAATTGAATGATATTACTATTGCCTTCCCCTCTTTTTCCCCCTCATGTGCTGCAGAGCCACCATGGTTGCATGAACTTGGCTGCTGCTGCATTCCCCTGATGAGCCATCACAAACAGTATCCAAAAGGTATACCTGTTTAGGAGGGAGATGACGCAGGGGACTCCTGCACTATGCCTACTGCCTTTGCTGGTATTGGCACGTTCCTTTTTGTCTCTACTTTTGTTGTGGTGTGACAAAAACCTTCCATGTACGTGTATCACGACTTTTTGATCGTTGGATGCTCATTATGGAATCCAGGCAGTTCAATCGTTCATGCGGTCAGCCAGGAGTGAGTGGACACATTCTAGAACTGTATAGGGGAAGAATCTCTGATCCCATGTAGGTTAACAAATAAGGGGTAATCTATGCCATACTTCCTCCACAATAATTTTATAAACTCTTAAACCAAAAAAAAATTATCCTTTTAAAGTTAACCTCCATTAAGATAACTCCCAGAATCT
>CM069134.1:57365397-57438582 GCA_035221665.1 Okamejei kenojei
GTTAAAAGTCTGTCGGACATGTGATGCTGCTTGTGTTCTTTCAGCATCAACAGCTTTTTCTCATGGTCTATCAGTCCACATTCCTTTTGTTCTTCTCCATTCCTTCGCTACTTAGGGATTAAAAACATGTATGATTTTTAACTTTTTTTAGTTTGATGAAACGTATAACCTGAAATATGTTATTTCTCATACACAGTTGCTACCTGAAACTGTTTGATATTTCATGTACTTTCAGTTTTTAGTCTGTGAAGCTGTACACGTGATTTTTATTTATCCAACTCAACGAGAAGGACTGGCTCAGTCAATGGTTCATCTAAAGAAAGGCATTAATCAGGCAATTCCTTTGTACTGTACTGAAGTGTCAGCTTCGATTTTTTTGCTGACCAAGTGATACTCGCTGCAAACTCGAATCACATTTTCAGATACAGAAGCAAGAGTGGTTCTATAAGAAGATTTTCTATCAACTTAAAAATATTTCTATTTATCTCTCATTCATAAAAAACAATTGTTTCACGTAAAATATGTTTGGATCAATTATTAATGGAAAATTATGTTCATATATATGTGGCACATTTTATTTCCATCCCATTGGACCAACAACCCTTCCACCATTGTCCAGGGAAAAATTGTCCCTTTTATAAACTGTAATTTATTCATAGCTTTTGTAGACTGTTGGGTTTAGGACACTCAGCAGGCGCTTGCCAAATGAATCACCATTGCCAATCCTCCAGCAGTGATCATGGGCTGGATTGTAGTGAACGTTACAGTAGTTTTCTATATTGGAAAAAACAGCATTCATCCATTGCATATGGAGTAAGTGCTCATTGTTCATGTGCAATGTTAATGTCTGGTGTCAGACTCTCAGATAATTGGGAATATTAGGTCAAAGGATGTCAGAAGCCAACATATGAGGACCAAATCAATGATATGCTGCACTTACTGACAGACTAGGTTGCCAAATGCCAGGAGAAAAAACCTTTTAAATGTTATCCAATCAATGGTAGGTCAAGCAGGAAAGCCTCGCTTCTTTGTCTGTCAAGTGGTATTGCAGTGTTTCAGAGAAAGACTTGACTTAATTATCTCAGGGTCCGATCATTATCCAAACCATTCAGCTGGACTGTCAGTGTGTTACGGACAGTGAGATGATCTTCCAAAGCCTAGGTGAGTACATCTGTTGGCAGACTCAGGTAGCAATTACATATGGGAATCTAGACCAGCACAATTCATTATTTTATGATTAATTTTCCTCACACACTGGAGGTCATTCCAGCCATCAGGGCCTATATCAGGCAAATCCACTCTGCCATTTTTTTCTTGAAATCTATTTCTCTCACATGTTCATCAACTTGTTTGATTTTTCCTGCCACCAACTACCCTAGGAGTAAATTTATAGTAGCCAATTTACTATCCCGAGTTGACTTGGGATTTGGGAATAATTAGGAGTACCCAAAGGAAACCTTAATACTTACTACGGAGAACTGTTTAACTCCACACAGACTTCTCTGGAGCTCAGGATTGAAACCTAAAGTAAAATGGTCTGTGAATATCTTATTATTTACATGTTTCCAAGAACACTTGCCACATTCTAGTTTTCAGTGACGGTAACTCCATTGTGATTCGCTTAGTGCAACTGTATCCCACTCTCTGGGTGCTAATAATGATTAATGTTACCAACACCTCTGAACCATGAGGCAGATATACAAGTGGCTTGCAAAAGTATTCAAACCCTTGAACTTTTCCACTTTTGTCAGTTACAACCACCAAACGTAATGTACAAATTTATTGGGATTGTTGGATAGACCAACACAAAGTGGTGCATAATATATATTAATTGATCTGGATGAGGAATTGAAGGCAATCTCTCCTAGTTTGTGGATGACATAAGTGGGGGGCAGTGTCGCTGTGAGGAGGATGCTAGGAGAATGCAGGGTGACTTGGATAGGATGGGTTGAGTGGGCAAATGTTTGGCAGATGCAGTATAATGTGGATCAATGTGAGGTTATCCACTTTGGTGGCAAAAACAGGGAAAGCGGAGAATTATTTAATGGGGGCCGATTGGGAAAAGGGGAGATGCAGCGAGGATCTGCGGTGTCATGGTACTCAGTCATTGAAAGTAGGCATGCAGTGCAGCAGGCAGTGAAAAAAGCGAATGGTATGTTAGCTTTCATAGCAAAGGTTTTGGTACAGGAGCAGGGAGGTTCTACTTCATGTTGTCAGGGTCTTGGTGTGACCACACCTGGAGTATTGCGTGCTGTTTTGGTCTCCAAATCTGGAGGAGGACTTTATTGCCATAGAGGGAGTGCAGGTGAAGGTTCTCCAGACTGATTCCTGGGGATGCCCCCATCAGGACTGTCTTATGAAGAAAGGACTGGATAGACTCGGTTTGCTACTCTCTGCGAATTTTGGGTGATAAAGAGGGGATCTTTTATAGAAAACTTACAAATTCTTAAGGGTTGGACAGGATAGATGCAGGAAGATGTTCCCGATGTTGGGGAAGTCCAGGAACAAGGGTTCACAGCTTAATGGATATGGGGGAAATCTTTATGACCGAGATGAGGATAGAATTTCTTCACACAGAGAGTGGTGAGTCTCTGCGATATCTCTGCCACTGAGGGTAGTTGAGCAAGTTCATTGGCTATATGTAAGAGGGAGTTGGATGTGGCCCTTGTGGCTATGGGGTTCAGTGGGTATGGAGGATGGAGGTAAGGATACTGATTGGATGATCAGCCATGATCTTATTGAATGGCGTGCAGGCTCAAAGGGTGAATGGGCTATCATGCACTAATTTCTATGTTTCTATGTTTCTATGTTTCTATTTTGAGTGGGAAGAAAAAATGATACCATGCGTTTCCAAATTTTATTACAAATATAAAAACAGAAAAGTGTGGCGTGAAAAGTTATTAAAGCCCCCGGAGGTGGGTCCCAAATATTTTGTAGACCTATCTTTTGCGGCAATTACTGCTGCAGTCTGTTGGGGTATGTGCTCTACAGCTTTGCACATACTGAGTCTGAAATTTTTCGCCCATTCTTCTTTGCAAAATTGCCATGCTCAGTAGATTGATGGAGGCGTCTGTGAACAGCAATTTTCAAGTCTTGCCAGGAGAGTCCAATTGGATTTTGGTCTGGACTTTGACTGGGACTTTATATACATGAATATGCTTTGATCTAAACATTCCATTGTAGCTTGGCTGAATGTTTAGGGGTGTTTTTTAGGTTGTCGTGCTGGAAGGTGATACCTCCGCCCCAGTCTCAGTCTTGTTGCGGGTACTCTAACAGGTTTTCTTCGAAATTTGACCTGTATTTGGTTCCATCCATCTTCCAGATTCTAATCTGTCCAACTTCCCTGTCCTGCTGAAGAAAAGGCATCCCCACAGCATGATGCTGCCCCACCATGTTTCACAGTGGGGTTGGTGTGTTCAGGGTGATGTGCATTGTTAGTTTTCGCCACACATAGCGTTATTTCAGTTAGGGCAAAAACTTCAATTTTGGTTCAATCAGTACTGAGACATTCCTCCACATGTTTGCTGTGTCCCCACATGGCTTGATGGCAAACTGCAAATGTGGAAATTTATGGCTTTGTTTCAACAATGGACTTTCTTCTTGCCCACTCTTCCATAAAGGCACCCAATTTGTGGAGTGCACGACTATTAGTTGTACTGTGTTCAGATCCTCCCACTGTGCGGTGGATTCTGCAGATCCTCCAGAGTTACCGGGCCTCTTGGATGCTTCCTCTGATCAAGGCTCTCCTTGGACCGTACTGGTCCAGTTTAGGTGGACGGCCATGTCTTGGTAGGTTTGCAGTTGTGCCATACTCTTCCATTTTCGGATGATGGATTGGAACAGTGCTCCGTGAGATGATCAAGCTTGGGATATTTTTTTATAACCTAACCCTGCTTTTAAACCTCTCCACAACTTTATCCCTGACTGTCTCGGGTGTTCCTTGGGCTTCATGATGCCAAGGAACATTGTTTGTTCAGTAATGTTCTCTAACAAACCTCTGAGGCCTTCATGGAACAGCTGAATTTTATACCGAGATTAGATTACAAACAAGTGGACTCTATTTATTAATTAGGTGACTTCTGAAGGCAATTGGTTGCACTGGAGTTTATTTTGCGGTATCTTAGATAAAGGGGGGCTGAATACTTTTGCAATGCCACCTTTTTCAGTTTTTTATTTGTAAAAAAGTTTTAAATACAAATTGAAAATACCTGTATCATGGTCCTTCACTTCACCCATTATGCGCCACTTTGTGTTGATCTATCACAAAATCCCCCACGCCATTAAAAAATGCATTTAAATGTGTGGTTGTAACTAGGACATAATATGTGGAAATGTTCAAAGGGTAATGAATACTTTTGCCAAATAACACTGTCAAATGAATAGCTGCAGATGCTAGAAATGAATTTAAATTTGTTCTTGAATGGTATCTGTTTCTTTTTCCCCTTCCGTGTTGTCTGACTGTTGGATGTTTCAACATTTTCAACTTTCAGAAATTTGTGATCTTCTCATATACACCCCCCATTATTTTTATTCTAAATTCAGGGAGGTGGGCTATAGATATTGATTGCAGCTGTTGTAGTGGCCATTTGGCCCTGTTTTGCATGTTATTAATGATGGCATGTGCCTTTAAATTTTAGACTGCCCGTTATATTGTGGGTGGGATTTATGACGTGTTTTTGGGCGTGTTTGGAGCTTAGATACTTGCGCAGAAGTTTAGTTATTAGATTAGTTTGGAGAGACCATGGGGAAGGTTAACCCTTCTACATGTGAAGATTCATGTGGGATCAAGCAGTCAGTGTTACGAGACACGAGGTGTTTTCTAATGTCTAAGTAATAAGCTGGAGTTTGAAGATGAGATTGTAGTAACGAGTCGGAAGAAATTTGGATGTATATCACTTTCTATCAACAATAAAGCATTTATTCATCAAAAAGACTGTGTTTTGAAGCCATATCTGAGAAGAAGCTCTGAAGGTCTCTGTGAGTGAGCTTGCATACGTTTAGAAGACACCGCTTCAAACCATTCTCATCCAAATAGCGGCTTGGGTGCTCATTACCTGAAAGATATGAAAATCTGCCACTACATTTAAGGTGATAGGGAACCTCCGGCAAGGGGGTTAAATACCAGTCCAGAGATAAGGACAGAAGTTTGAATCGAAGCAAAAGAAGGACGACCAAGCTAAGACGCGGTAGAGGCACAGCCAATGAGGAACGACCAGGCTAAGACCTTGGTGAGGCACAGCCAAAGAAGACTGGTTCCAGTCGTGGAACTGAAGAAGAAGAAATACAAGTCCCAGGAGAGGACATAAGATTGGCTAAAATTCTGGGAGAGGTTTTAGCCAGAAGAAAGTGGTTCCTGGAGGAACTAGATCTCGGCCAGGGAAGAGCCTAGAGGTCTATCTACAGCATTGAGACGTATCTGAAGACGTATCATGGATTTGTGAGTACAAATCGATTATTACTCTTTGAATTGAAAAACACAGCTTTAATTAAAAGACTTCTGTGACAGCCACCAGAAGGTATTTTCTCCAGCGTTGTCTGGGGAAAGCAGACTGACCTTGGATTGTTTTGAATCACTTGTAATAAGTGCTTTCCATTTGAATTAGCATAATTCTTTTTGCACCTGGAGTTAGAGAGATGTTCTCTACATTATCATCAGTATGTTATGGTTTTGGAAAAAATTGTTGACAAAGCAGAGCCACAGCTACTAGCAGAGACTTTTGTTCGATTAATTTAAAGACTTGGCAATCTGCCAAGACCTCTTTAAAATCATGGAATTAAAAAACTGAAGATAGAGCTATGCCAGCTGAACGAACATGGTGGTACAGAAAGGACCGAGACAACTTAAAGAAACAGATAATGCACATACTGCCTGCTTGAGGGAAACCGTGAGAGAGAGAGAAAACAAATTATGGTTCCAGGGTAACAGATTAATTAATACACAGAAAAACTAATAGAATCAGAACAGAACGTGATCAAGGTTAAAATCTAATATGAGCCAACTATGGAACCTCTACCAGGAGGTTGGCAAGAAACAGAATATACTGTTGTGTTCAGTGCTGTCTTGGGAAGAACGAGAAGACATACCAGTGGGATGAAGACACCAAGAAGATATTCAATGGTTTCATGAAAAAGGCAGAGAAGTGGTTATCTGAAATGATGTCACAAGTTACGAGCTTAGTAGCTGGAAGTGCGAAGCAACAAGGTGCCAGAATGGAAGATGAATTTAGACGACGAGATAATGTCTCCAATATATCTTCACGAGGATCGAGACATAAATCTGGTTGCTCAGCCAGTTTGGTTTCAATGGCTTCTGCTCAATTGGGAGCAAAGGCTGATTTAGCTGTGCTCTCAATAGAAGCGGATGCCATGAAGAAAAACCATGAGATGGCGCGACAGCAAGATGAGATGATGCAACGTAAGGAACAACTGGATTAGATACAAAGTGGCGATAGCCAAAGCCAGGAAGGACATACTGGAAAATGAGGGGTCAAGATGCAGCTCTAGATCATCGACGATGATGAGCTCTGGACCAAGAAGAAAAATTGCTCGAAGTGAATCAGCAGCTGGATCAATTCCACAATCGAGGTCCACCGGATTTCTAGGCTTTGAAACCCCATTGGAACAGAGGAAGATGGGAAAAACTTCATCTCAGCAAATGAGTGCGAGATCGAAACCAATTACTATTGGAGGGTCTGTGGATGCTCGAGACACACCAATAGCAAACCATGCTTTTTCGAGGCCTGGTGCACAGGCTCGAGCAAGCCAGTTTGAATCACAAAGGCCTGTTTATGAAAAGGTGGAACCAAGACAGAGTTATCAGGATGGATTATTGGCACTGTTGAATAGGCAATCTGAATTAAACGAGATTATAGCTCAACAAAATACCTCTCTCATTTCCACCAGTAGAAATTCCTACGTATGGTGGAGATCCTTTGGAGTATGAAACTTTCGTAAGGGCACTAGAGGAGGTATTAGAGACGAGAGTTAAGGATGAAAAGGAGTGCTTAAGATTTCTGGTGAAGTACACAAGTGGAAGTGTGAAGGTACTTGTAGAAAGTTGTCAGATGGAGCCAGGCGACAAAGGCTATAAAAAAGGCGAGAAGATTACTAAAAAGAATGTTTTGGTGATGAACAGAGGATTTGCTAACACTTACATTGAGAAGGCCCATGCTTGGAAATAAATCAAGCCAGAAGATGGGGAAAATATTTCTGAGATTTCTGAGAGATTGTTTCTGAGAGATTGTTGCAATATTTCTGAGAGATTGTTGTAGCTCGATTAAAAATCTCGGCTACATGAAGGAAATGAATCTTGCGAGTAATATGAGAATCATCATCAGCAAGTTGCCAGAAGAATGAGAGAAAAATGGAGAGATAAGGCAGGCAAAATACAAGATAAGAACAAACAAGTAGCCAGGCTACCAGACCTGGTGGAATTCTTGGAAGAGAAGTACGGTACATGTTAAACCCACACTACGGGAATCTTGAAGATTACAAACCAATGGCAAACTAACAAAGGTTCTACCTTTACCAAAACCGAAGAAAGATCTGAACCTAAAGGAAGTAGTTTTGCTATCACGACCAGACCTGTGGTAAAGACAGATGAAAGAAAAAGAAAGGTGTTACTAGCAAGCAAATAGTTTTTTGTTTGTTATGTGATGAAGTTGGTCACACCATAGATGGAGTCGAAGATTCAAGACGAAAGAATATGAAGACACGATGGATTTCTTGAAAGAGAAGGGAATCTGTTTTAGATGTTTGAAAAAAGGACATATGGTGAGAGACTGTAAGAGTCCTATAATTTGTTGTAAGTGCAAACAATATCATCCTGAAGCACTTCACACTGAAGAAGAGCTATCAGAGTATTGGGAAGAAGAAGATGAACTGGAACAAACGGATGATGAATTACCAGAGCAAGTAGAAGAAGATGAACCGGAACAAACAGAACAGGGCGAGAAGCCAACTACTAGAAATGCTATCACCTCGCCTCAAGTAACTGCTCACATTGGGGCCGGGGGGTAGAAGCTTATAATGTTTCTATCTTACCAGTACAGGTAAGGAACAGCAAGATGAATACAGTGTTGCAAACACATGCTTTTCTGGATCACGGAAGTTCGACTACCTTTTGCACAGAAAGCCTGACGAGAAGATTGAATATCAACGGAGAAGAGACTAAGATACGATTTACATACCATGACTAAAGATAAAAAGAGCATGAGTCATTGCATTACGACTATGGAGATATCCAGTTTGGATGAATATAATTTCATACCAATATCTGAAGTGTTTACGCATGGAACTATGCCTGTTGGTCGTCAAAATATACCAAGACATGAAGAATGAAAACAATGGTCTTACCTGAAGGATGTCAAGATATCTGAAATAAATTCTAGTGCTGATCTATCGGAACATTATCGGAATGAATGTTTTGAAGGCTTTGGAACCTATACAGACTGTTAGGAGCCAAGGTGAAGGACTATATGCTAAGAGAACCTGACTTGGATGGGTTATCTATGGCTCCTTGAAAAGGAACCACGAAAACAAAAATCAGATGAACTCTTCTGCCATTGCTGTTAACCAAATGTCTACTGATAAATTAGAAAAGCCGGTGATGAAGCCATACAATCATGACTTTAATGAAAGTACCAGCAAGGAATCTGAAGAGATGTCGAATGAAAAGCTGAAGTTCATGGATGCTATAAACTACTCAGTGAAAACTGATGGACACTGTTGTGTGGACTTACCTTTCAAGCAAGAAAGTGTTAGTCTGCCGAATAATCGTAGTATGACAGAGCAACGTACCGAGACTTTGAAACACAAGTTTGGCGAGAATAGTAAATTTCATGAAGAAGATTCTCTTTGAAGAATAACTTCTACAAGGATGATTGCTTAAAATCCATGTCCACTGAGCAGGAAGCAATTCTGCCAGTAGAACATCTGACTTCTCTTTGCAATAAGGGAGGATTCACACGTTCTAAGTGGATCAGCAACAATTGTGAAAGCATTCCACTAGAGGATAGAGCCAAATAAACCACAGAGTTGGATTTGGACAAAGACGATCTGCCAATGGAGAGAGCATTGGGAGTTACTATTGTGGTACAACTGAAATATTTTGACACAGAAGAAAATTCTACGAGTGAAGTTTCCAGAGAACTGACAGTGAATCGTTTCTTAAGCGGTAAGAAATGGATCAATGAACTAAAATCTCTCTGCAAGCCAGACAGAGAGTGGCCAAAGCTTGAGCTGGGATTTGAAATCTCTGCTAAAGATTCGGACATTAAATCAAACTTAACGGTGAACTTTATTGTTAAAGATCCTGTTATTCTTTTGAAGGAATTTCATACTTCAACATTGCTGTTACAACACATCAATGAGTTGATCGGACATGGATGAAGACGTTTCATGCTGTCAAAGCTTTGAACTATTATCTTTTGGACTATATACTGGGTAGCATGCCTGATTTTAAGGGATTGGTATGAACAATACGACTTTGAATTAAAACCACTGTTGTAATAAGATTAATAACTAAGTTGTGCTTGCTTCTAGGTGAAAGTGAAGATGGAAGAGTCGATGAAGAATTCGGATTGCAGATATATAGTGCATGCTATTTTTTTCTCTTTAGTATAGTGATTAGTTTCCCCGCCTGTCACGCGGTTGACTGGGGTTCAATTTCTTGATGAGGAGCCACAGGGTTTTATTCCCTGACCTTTTGATTTTGATATATATTTAGCCTTTATTGCCACTTTTAAAATGTTTATTAGTAATTGCCTCATTATATATTCAGAACAATTAGGGGTCGGTATGCAGTGGCCATTTGGCCTGTTTCGCATGTCATTGATGATGGCATGTGCCTTTAAATTTTAGACTGCCCGTTATATTGTGGGTAGGATTTATGACATGTTTTGGGGCGTGTTTGGAGCTTAGATGCTTGCGCAGAAGTTTAGTTATTAGATTTGTTTGGCGAGACCATGGGGAAGGTTAACCCTTTTACCATGTGAGATCATGTGGGATCATGCGGATCATGTCAGTGTTACGGAGACGTGAGGAGTTTTCTAATGTCTAAAGTAATAAGCTGGAGTTTGAAGAAGATTGTAGTAACGAGTCGGAAGAAATTTGGATGTATATCACTGTTTTCTATCAACAATAAAGCATTAAATCATCAAAAGACAGTGTTTTGACCATTATCTGAGAAGAAGCTCTGAAGGTCTCTGTGAGTGAGCTTGCATGCGTTTAGAAGACACCCCCTTCAACCATTCTCATCTAAATAGCAGCTAGGGTGCTAATTACCTGAAAGATATGAAAATCTGCTGCTACAGCTGTTCATCTCGTTTTATTAGTTGAAGAGTACTGTGTTCAGAAGGTTCTTAACTAACAGAGACTGATACATGTACATGGCCGTCCGAAGGGGGGTGGGTTGGGTGCGACCGCACCCTCCTTTTTTCCCCTAGTGTAAGAAAAAAATCCCCAAAAAAAACAAAATCGGAAAAAAAAAAATTCGGAAAAAAAAAATCGGAAAAAAAATCGGCGTTTCCACTTTGTCGGAAAAACGCCCAAAATTCTCGTTCTGACCGCTGGATGATTTGGCAGAAAAAAAATGCGACATCTGTGCCTGCACAGTTGGGGAAGCGATGTAAAATGACGCCGTCTCTCCGCACGTGCGCAGTGGGCCCGGGCGGGATCAGACCAGGAGACCGTTCTCCCATCACCGGGCGGGAGTGGTTGAATCTGAACCCAGCGGCTGTAACCCCAACACCAGACGCCGCTGTGGCGGGGCCCGCTCCCCTCGCCTCCCCCCGCCGCCGGGGCCCAAGCCATCTTACCCCCACACCACCCCCACTGGACCCACGCCACCTTCATCGCCCCCCACCCGCTGGGCCCCTGCTGGGCCTGCGCCACCTTCATCTTTGCCCCCCCCCACAGAAAAGAGGGGGGGATGTGGGACGGGGGAGAGAGAGAGGGGAAGGGAGGTGAGAGATAGAGGGGGAGGGGAGAGAGAGATGGGGGAGTAAAGAGGGAAAGGTGGATAATCTTTAGTGAGATAGCAAAATTAAGGTAGGTTTAGAGCTATTATTATATTTTCTCCTCTATGAATAATTTTAAACAATTGGAATGCTGTCTTTTCCTCAATAACAATACTGAAAAATATGAATTCCATAGTTTGTGAGATAAATATACATTTTAATGGGATCATTATATTCAGATGTAACATTTCCATTTTGACATCAGTGGGGGGGGGGGGGGGGGGAGGGGGCCTGAATGAGTTTTACTGCAGGTTTGAAAATCAGAATGTAACACTGGTACCCCTCCCCAACAAACACACAGCCAGACCCCAGTCTGCAAAGAATGGACCCTGCACCCTCTCCTTCCCATTCACCACTTCACACCTACTTAAGGCAAGACTCCAGTATGAAAAGAGTGGACCCTTTCCCACCCCAACCAACACTTCACACACAATTACGATTTTTTAACCAGTCCCTGCAAAGATACACTGTCCCTGCCCGCTTCAAGTCTCCACTATTGCCCCTGTACCCAAAAGGTAAGGATTACTGGTCTTAATGACCACAGGCTTGTCGCTCTGTAGTCATGAAGACCGTTGAAAGGCTTGTGCTGGCCAAGCTGAAAAATATCACAATCCCTCTGCCGGACCCTCTGCATTTTGCATATTGGGCCAATAGATCTGTGGATGACGCAGTCAATCTGGGCCTACACTCTTCATCCTCCAGCACCTAGACCGCCAAGTGCCAGTGCTAACTACACTCCAAACTTTCTGAATTGACTGTGCCTGAAACCCCTCTGTCGGTGGATCACCAGCTTTCTGACAGACAGGAAGCAACATGTGAGACGGGAAAGCATATCTCGACCCACAAAATGCTCAGCATAGGAGCACCGCAAGATGCGTACTGTCCGCTCTCTCCTCTACTCTCGCCACATCAATGACTGCACCTCCACAGACACCTCTGTCATGCTTCTCAAGTTTGCGGACGACGCAACCCTGATTGGACTGATCCAACGTCTTATACAACTGCAACATAACCTCCCAACTTCTATACTCAATACTCTGATGATGAAGGCCAAAGTGCCAAAATACATTTTGGACCACCTGCTATACCTGCAACACGACCTTCAAGGAACCATGCAACCATCAATCATTCCTCTGCCCACCTGGCTAATTGATCCAGATCCTGCCGCAATCTTTCACAACCATCTCACTATTTGCAAAACCACTCACTTCTGTATCATCAGCAAACTTGCTAATCTTGGTCCTATTCTGTGACGTTTCACAGAGTGCTGGAGTAACTCAGTGGGTCATGCTGAGTATAGAGTTTGGAAGGTCATGTTGCAGTTGCATAAGAATTTGGTGAGGCAGCATTCAGAGTATTGTGTTCAGTTCTGGGCACCATGTTATAGGAAAGATGTCATCAAACTGGAAAGGGTACAGTGAAGATTTACGAGGATGTTGCCAGGACTAGAGGGCCAGATCTATAGGGAGAGGTTGAGTAGGCTGGGACTCTATTTCATGGAGCACAGGAGGATGAGGGATGATCTAATAGACACGTATAAAATCATGATTTGAATAGATATGGTGGAGTTTTTTGCCCATTGTAGGTGAATCGAGGAGCAGAGGGACATAAGTTTATGGTGGTGAAGGGCAAAAGACTTAATAGGAATCTGTTTTTCACACAAAGGGTGGTAGATATATGGAACAAGCTGCCAGAGGAGGTAGTTGAGGCGGGGACTATCGCAACAGTTAAGAAACAGTTAGACAGGTACATGGATAGGACACGTTCGGAGAGATATGGATCAAACGTGGGCAGGTGGAGCTAGTGCAGATGGGACATGCTGGGCTGAAGGGCCTGTTTCCACACTGTATCACTCTGTGACTCTATCTATCTTGTGATCTATCTATCACTGAGTTACTCCAGCACTCTGTGACATGTCATCATATCCATGTTCTCCAGAGATGCTGCTGACCCGCTGAGTTACTCCAGCCCTTTGACTCTGTGAAACGTCGCCAATTCATATTCTCCGCAGATGCTGCCTGACCCACTGAGTTACTCCAGCACTTTGTGTGTATTTTCCCTTCACCCATCTGCTCAAGCCCACTCCCCCCCCTCCTTTCCTATGTTCCTTTCCACCCATAAACCTCTCTCTGCCTTTACATTTCACTCCTCTTTCAAATCTGTTATAAAACTTATCTACATGCATTTTTTCTTCTTAACTTTTTAGTCATAGAATGATGCAGTGTGGAGGAAACAGGGCCTTCAGCACAACTTGGCCACACCGACCAACATGTCCCATCTAAACTAGTCCCACTCACACGCGTTTGGCCCATATCCATCTAAATCTGTACTAATCCATGTACGTGTCCAAATGTCATTTAGGATAGTCCCAGCCTTAACTACCTCCTCTGGCAGCTCGTTCCATTACACCCAGCACCCAGGTGTGAAAAAGCTAACCTCTCAGTTTAATTTTCGGAAATATGGTCAAAATTTTGGTTCAAAAATGCTCCAAAATAAGGCTCAGAATTTAGAGAGCATCTAAAAACCCTAGAGCTTCCATGGCCCTGCACCCTGGCATCGAGGGACTTCATGCTTCGCGCTTGTGATCTGTACTGAGGTACAGTGAAAAGCTTTGTTTTACATGCGATCCAATCAAATAGATATTGCTGTACATAATACAACCAAGCCAAACAGGGTACATTGGAGTTCGGCATAGAGGAAGATAGAGTAACAGAATATAGTCTCAGCATTGTAGCACAACAGATATTTTTTGGCTTCATTCTGTTTTTTCCTGAACCAGACCAGTCACGCACTGAGCTACAGCCCCATCTCAATACACATACTACTGTAGTGCTCCCTGTGATATTGAGAGATGAGATACGTTTGATTGCAGCTGTTTCATGAAATGTTACCTTTCAGATGCTCACTGCTCTCACAACACTGTTCAACTAAGAGACATGAACTGAGTTAGAGAATGTGCAGAAACATCAACCAATTCAGACGATTTAAAGTGAGGTAAAGGGCTGAGATATATTTATTTTCCCAGGTCAGGGTGGCCTTCAGGTTTGAGTGCTTACAGCTTTAAACAAGATTGAAAAAGGAATGGCATTAATTCACGAAAAGAGGAAGTTTCCCACAAAATAAAAGCCCATTGGCAGATTTGTGGATAGCATGTGTGATTGGCCAAAGGTTTTGCATCCTGAAGACATTAGTTGTAAGTATATGTATAACATCTGTGTTTTCTCAGATGCAACTTTGACAGGTTTAACTTCAGTCAAGTTTAAAACAAACCTGGCCCATCGGTCTCTGTTTCTGTAATAAAATCCTCAGGGACATATGATAGGGAACTAATTAATCAGAATTAGTATGGATCAGCAATGTCGGAGAAGCCAATGCCACTAGCAATTGACTCATTGGTCCAGGAATGTTGTAAATTGCAACAAACAATCAAAAGTTAGTTTCATTTCTGAGCTGACAGCTCCCAACACAACGCTGAATTTGTGACCAATGCTGTTTCGTCCATGGAATGGGTTGGAAGGTTATTGGAAGGTATGAGGCGATTGATATTTAACTGTGACAAGTTAGCAGAAGTAGGCAAAATTACTATGAGACATCCATTTACACTCTGTTCCTGAATATCAGGTGAGAGGTTTAAAAAAAAAAAAAAAAAATATTGTAGGAAGGAAGTGCAGATGCTGGTTTACACCAAAGATAGACACAAAATGCAAGGGGAATTTAGTGGGTCAGGCAGCATCTCTGGAGAAAAGGGTTAGCTGACGTTTTGTATCACAAACCGTTCCTTTTCCCCCCCCTTCCTGAGATGCTGCGTGACCCGCTGAGTTATTCCAGCATTTTGTGCCTATCTTTAAAATTTTGTATTAGTTGTCTAAAGCACCTGATTGATTCTGGCAGAGTTCCTTTTCTAATGTGTCACTCAGGATTATACCAATATCACACCAAACCAGGTTTCCATTAGTAATAGGCATGGAGTTGTCTGAACGGACAACTAGTTGTCACTAGTTCTGAACGGGACAACTTAATTTGTTCAGGAAGAAAAACAAAAGCTTGTCCTCATTGTTAAAATATTGGCATGCTCTCGGTAAACGCAGATTGGGGGACATCTAGAAGCAAAATTTGAGCGCTGAGCTTAGACACCAAATTTAAACCAGCAGAATGAAGCCTGGTGGATGCACATGTATAGTGAGGATGTAAGAGGCATGAGAAGCAATACAGGCGATTCTAATAATATAGCAGTGCTACTTAAGGCACAATGTGTGGGAGATGGTGGGCTGATTTCAGCTAATTCATTTAAGATACTAGTAAGAGAGAAGTGTGGATGTGCAATGATGTTTTTTATTTAATTTTTAAATTTTTATATAATAGAAGAATAAAAATACTTAAATTGCAGGTGTTTTCCTGAGAGAGATTACACTGAATGGGGGCTTTCATAGTATTTTGTAATCATTTTTTTTTTCTGTTATTGTTTTGTTGCCATCTTGATTGTGACTCCGGTGACCTGTTCATTATGTCGTCAACACCTCTCCACTCAAACTCTTACAGTTTCGGACACATCTTAGCCCACCTCCTCCATCTTTCCGCCCTCCTCTAGGCTGCACTGCAAGAGCTTCGCATGCCTGGAGCATATTGATCTATACTGGGCAGCATAAATTAAACCTGCTCCTAGGCTTACATTTCTGGATATCATTTGCAAATTCTGGGGTTGAACCGCTGATGGGGATGCGGTGCTAACCTTGAATGTGGCTGTACAAATTTCCAATTTTAATTGGCCTGCATTTATCATTTTTAACTGTTTTCATTCTAACACAAACAGCCCCCGAGTTTCTGAATAATTTATGGGTATTGACAGTCAATTATTCAATGAGCAATTACATGAGTTTTTCACTAATGTAGTCGGTAATTGTTTTCTTGCATGTTTTGTTCCTGCATGAATCCTGTGAGTAACAGTCGATAATATAAATTGTGGCCCATTTAAATACTTATGAGCATACTGTCATTAAGAGCAACTTGTGCTTTTATTAATACTTTCAACATAACTTTGAACACTGGGCAAGATCAACATGAATTAACACAACCAGCTTTTTTCCGTTGTCAGGGTAGTGCAGAGCTAGTATTGTAATGCCCGCTAAGGTTCATGATGTGTCCATTAGACTCAACAGGCAGAATTAAATTACATGTAAATTCACATAATCTAGGTAATTTTGTGCATGATTTCTGCATAATGAAAGCTGTGATGTGATACTAGTTAGGTGGCTTGCTTTATTATAAATTCAGAATGAACTATGTTATTGACTTGCATTCTGTATTAATGTACTTGCAGCACTCTGTTTCATTTGGGATTTGTTAATAGTATTTATTCTTGTTCAATAAACCCAAACTTTTTGCAAACGCACAATGTAGATTAAGACAAATTGTAAATTGTGAGTTGTTGATTCATTAATTAAAACAATAAAGAATATATGATAAAATATAAAAAATATAAACTTTGCTGAAAACTTCCACATAATAAGCAGTGTTAATGGTTCTCATTAATGCGTTCCAGTGGCCCGACTCGGAGCTGTGGCGATGGTGGCGGCAGCGACTTCGGAGGCCCGGCCGCGGGCTCAGTGGATGGCGTCGTCGGGAGCTCGCAGGTCACAGGTTGGTGACCTGTTTTTCCGGAGCTCCCGCGGCAACAGGACTGGACTGGAGGGCGGCAGCTTCGGCAGCTTTGACCGCCCCGGGCCGCGGGGGGGGAGGGGGTTGAACTGGCCCGCTCGTGGTGCGCGGGTTCACCCGCGGACTTATTTACATCACACCGTGCGGGTCACAATCATCGGAGGCCCGGGTCGCCTCAGCGCAGAGGAAGAGGAAGAGGAAGAAGGGAAGAGACAAACATTGACTAGATTTTTACCTTCCACCACAATGAGGGAGGTGTCTGGTGAACTCACTGTGGTGGTGGGTGTTAAATATGTGTTTATTGTGTGTTTTTGTTATTTACTATATATATGACTGCAGGCAAACGAAATTTTGTTCAGACCGCAAGGTCTGAATTGACAATAAGTGAGTTTGAGTTCCTAGTCGCATGTTTCGTAGTGACTGTGTCAAATCATCCACTGCTGTTTATTTAATTGTTTTGTTAATGGGCAAAGGTTTAAATCCCCCCCCTCTCCTCACCCACCCATATTCCTCTGCCTGGCCAAATTGTGTGTCCCCCATGTTTTGACAGCGATTTCCGTGTCTGCTGGAATTGAATCTGAAATGCCCAATACCACAAAGACAATGGCCAATCCAGGTTGGGTTTTGATAAAAACTGCCTTTAATACCATTTTACCATCCAAGCTCATCATCAAACTCTTGGGACTTGGTGTCAGCATTCATATCTGCAACTGGATCCTCAACTACCTCACCAACAGACCCCAATCAGTGAGGATAGGGGACAAATCATCCTCCATGATAATCCTCAACACGGCAGTTCTGCAAGAACTCTGCATTTTCTGCCCCTTCTTTACTTTTTGTACACCAACAATAGAGCAGCCATGTACAATTCTAATCAATTTTCAAATTCGACAAGACGACAAAAAACCTTTTGTCAATGTTAACAAGACAAAGGAGATAGTGATGATCGACTTCAGGAAGCAAAGCGGTACACATACCCCAGTTTGCATTGATGGTGCCAAAGTAGAGATGGTTGAAAACTTCAAATTCCTAGGAGTCAATATCAACAACAACTTCTGGACCAACCTTATTGAAGCAACAACCAAAAAAGCACTCCAACATCTCTACTTCCTTAGAAGGCTGCGGGAGTTCGGCATGTCCCTGACAACTCTCACCACCTTCTACAGATGCACCATAGAAAGCATTTTATGACATCAGGATGCATTATTACATGGCAATTGGTTTGCGAACAGCTCCATCCAAGACCAAGAAATTTCAGCAAAATGTGGATGCAGCCCAGACCACCACACAAACCAACCTCCCTTCTATTGACTCAATTTATACATCACGCCTTGACAAGGCCAGCAGCATAATCGAGGACGAGTCGCATCCTGGCCACTCCCTCTTCTCCCCTCTCCCAACAGGTAAAAGGAATAGAAGTATGAAAACACCCACCACCAGATTCAGGGACAGTTTCTTCCCAGCTGTTATCAGGCAATTGAATCATCCTACCACAACCAGAGAACATTACTGAACTACTATCTACCTCTTTGCTGACCCTTGGACTATCCTTGATCGGATTTTGCTGGCTTTACCTTGCACTGCATGTTATTCCATTATCATGTATACACTGTAAAGGGATCGATTGTAATCATGTATTGTCTTTCTGCTGATTGGTTAGCGCGCAACAAAAGCTTTTCACTGTACTGCGGTACGCATGATAATAAACTAAACTGAACTGAATAGTTTTTGCCACTTTTGTATTAGCAAATTTAGAAATGTGTGTTGCAGGTGAATCTCTGATTTATAAGTAAGCATCACAGGAAAAATTCAGATATGTTTATGCAATTTCCTGATGTCTGCAATTTCCAGTTGCATTGTTGGATAATGATTAAGAATAGGAAATATTTCATTCAAGCCTCGTGATACGGAATCAGAAATTAGATTTTGTACTATTGAATACCACAAAAAACATTACCCTTAAGATTTGATCTGATGTGCTAACTTTTTTTCAATGATATTTTCATGAGGATTTTTTTGTCTAGAAGAGAATGCAATCGGGCACATTTTTACAACTATTTGGATTGCCAACTTCCAGTTGAGACTTATCCTTGCACTTTTTCAAGTGATATCCATTTCAAGATGTGCACTGAATCATGTAATTTCCCTTGCGAAAACCTCTACTGGGGAAATTAGTTCATGGTTATTCCAAATGCACCATTGTTGGACTCTTCTGAGACAATAATGGTTTAATTGATACAAAAACAAAACATGCTGGAAAAAGCTCTGCAGAGGAAGCAACATCAGTGGACCCGAGAAACAGTCAACATTTTTAGACAGCAACCTTTTTATCACAACTGGGATTTTCCTGCGTTTTCCAGCATTTGCAATTTTTAAATTAAATTTCATGTTTTAATCATAACCTGACTCAGTTATGTCCCATTACTTACCTCCTCTTCATTGGGACCCCTCCCCAAAAAATGCATAATCTCCCCCATACTAGTGATTCCCCTCTTCCATCTGACTCATGCCCTGATCCCCAATCAGCCCAAACCAAAATCCCTCAACTCTATCATCCAGACATCCCAATTTCTCATTATAGAGACCCCAATTCATCCTCCCATACCTTCAATAAATTGCCTATGCTCTGGCAGTTACCACCTGTCCCCACCATGGCCAAGATGGAGCTCCTGATTAGCAGCCCTATCTTAGTCAGGGACTTGTAGGACATGGTCCATAATCCCAAATGCCATATTTTCCTTTATATGCTGTCCTACAACATACGTGACTGTTTAACCTCTGAGTTTAGCTGCAGTGAACTCAGAATCAATGCAGGTATTGCAGTATTGCAGAAATAATCTACTAGGTTTAGTACATTGATGAATGTAAAGTCTTCATTGCTTACACAAATGGTGTGAATCTACCACCCAAACTGAATGCTGAGTGTTAACAGATAGCAGAACAAGAAGGAACTGCAGATGCTGGAAAATCGAAGGTAGACAAAAATGCTGGGAATTATTAGCTGTGAGCAAACTCAGAGGCGGTGTGAGGCGCAGTTCTATGGTCGAAAAGGAAAATAGCATGTTCAACCGGATATTGCCTATTTCTTTTGCTCCATAGATGTATCTGCATCAGACGCTGAGTTCTCCTACACATTTTTAGTCTACCTTGCAGAAACAGTGTGTTCTGTTTGGTTTATTTAAGAAATTTAAGTTAAATTCGAGGATAAATTCTTATATCATAATAATTATGCAAATACCTTCTACATTAGCAAGACAGGTGTGCAGGAATGTGCATTGTATAAGATTTTATAAGATAAGATAAGACTTTTCCGGAAGTGGCGGCGCTGCCTGGCAGCTGCGGCTCACCTGCAGTTCGTCTGTTTTTCTTTTTTTTTGTTTTTGTGTCTGTTTTTAGTTAGAATTTTGGTTTATTAGGCTGTGGATGTGTGTGGAGGGTGGAGATGAGAAGAGAAGGAAAAGATAGTAGAAACAGGGTTTTTAGTCTCTCCCTTCGGGGGGGGTGCGGGGGGGAGTGCTGCGACTTTTCTTGTATTGTCCCCCGTCACCGTCTCCGTCTGCGCTGAGGCCTAATGGCGGAGCTGGCGGCCTCGGAGCTATGGCCGCGGAGCTATGGCGGCGTTCCAGCTTCCAGCGGCGGCGGCGGCCCGGCTTCAGAGCTGCGGTGCTCCAGCGGCGACTGGCTTCAGAGCTGCGGTGCTCCAGCAGCGTTCCAGCGACGGCGTTTCCAGCGGCGGCCACGGCTTCAGAGCTGTGGTGCTCCAGCGGCGTTCAGCGGCAACCCGGCTCAATCTGAGCTAGGTGCTCCAGCAGTGTTCCAGCGGCGGCGTTCCAGCGGCGGCCCGGCTTCAGAGCTGTGGTCCTCCAGCAGCGTTCCAGCAGCGGCCCGGGCTTCAGAGCTGCGGTGCTGTGCCAGCGTTCCAGCGGCGGACCCTGCTTAGAGCTGTGGTGGTGTTTCAGCATTCCTGGCGACGGCACTGGTGGCGGCAGCCCGGCTTTCAGAGGCTCGGCCGCCAGGCCTAGTGGACAATACATCGGAGGGCCTGGATAAGCAGAAATAGAGGGAGAACAAGGAGGGAAGAAGACAAAGACTTTAAGACTTTTGCCTTCCACCACAGTGAGGAGGTGCCTGTGTGAACTCACTGTGGTGGATGTTAAATATGTGTGTATTGTGTGTTTTTAAAAAATTATATGTTATGACTGCAAGGTAACAAAATTTCGTTCAGACCGAAAGGTTTGAATGACAATAAAGGATACTTTACTTTACTTTTTACTTTTTTTTAGATTTGAGGATGTATATATAATTAATAATTTTCACGTCTTTGGGAACTACCATTAAATCATTTGGAAAATAAACTTCCAATATGTAAGCACGATCGAGGATAAGATGGTAAAATTCATCTATTTGACAATTCCCTGTGGTATTAATTAAATCAGCCAAGGTGAAGTTTATCACAGTTTGACATTAGTTAGTTATTTTCAGGGTCAAGAATAATTGATCATCCTTTTCTCATGCAACCGTGGGTGGATAAGAAAAGATGTGTCTAAGTACAGTCAGATTTGTGCCTTTTTATCAATAAGAGTATTAATATTAGAAGATTCTTGAAATGAATCAGGCTTTTCTCAACTTGTCAATTCTGGCAAAGTTATTTGCTCGTAATCAATAATCAATAATCCTCTTGTATCTACACTACTTTACAAATAGTGTATTCATTAACTTGAACACAACAATTAAATGGTAGAATTGAATGGAATATTTTTCAGAGTTATTTTGTTTTCACAGTTATATTGTTTTTATGAATACTTTAATAAACACAATAGGATTGGCACATATTGTTGCTTTGTTTGTAAAGCAGCCAGCAGAAAGGCAAAATGGTAATAAGTTATAATCACATATCAATTCAGATAATTGTGTTTACTAAGTTCCAATATTACTTATGTTGAGAAATAATTGCTTCTATTCCTGTATAGTTGCAAATTATGCAGCATATCTTGAAGTGTGAATGTTTAATGTCTTGAAAATAAGTCAACTTATAAACACTTTTCAGAAAGTCAGAATTCATTACAAACAAACTGCAGCAAATAAATTGTGATTTCACTGGTTCATTGAGGTGAGAATATTAAAATGTTGTGCATTTCCTACATTTGTTTTCAGGCTGAGTAGTCACATACAGTTGGGGTTACGATGTAGAAAAGCAGACGGGTTGCTGTGGTTGGCTTATTGCAGCTGACAAACATGACATCCAGATGGTTTAAATGACCACCATGAATCTGTTTTACTGACAGTCTTGAAATTAAACAAGCAGCAAAAGGCAAAATGCAGCCATGAGCATATTTTACTTTTGGCCATTGTCAACAGGATACTTGCTGAGACAGTGATCCGATTCATTAGTGTCGAAGAAAATGTTGATGGCTTTTCGCTTCCTGCAAACAAGCTTAACCAATTGATAATTATTTTCATCGTTAAACTTATCTTCTCTTTAAATTCAACTCTTGAAAATAGGTGTAATATTTGACACTTTCTGTAATATTTTATTACATAGCCAATATGTTCCGGTTCGATTCTCTATGGGATTCTGTGAGAGAGTACAGCTTTGATTTCTGAGGAGTTTGACCTGTGGCAGTTCAGTCCCTTAAGATATTGAATAAATTGTAAATATGTGATGCCAGGGAATGTTACATGGGTCTTTGGAAGGAAAATAATGCTCTTTGAGGTGAATGACTTTTATTAATTCTCCATGTTTCTCTTAGATTACATCAGAATGTGAACATTTTTCAGTCTTTGTATAAATATTTAATTTACTCGTATCATATTGGAGCACAAACCATTAATTTTAAATCAGATTATACCGCGATTCATTTGATATATTGGCTGTGCAATTGTATTATATCATCGCTGGTTAAAGTGTCATCAATGAAAAAGGTACATAACTAATCAAATGTGAGCAATCAGTGTTTAAAAAGTGTTTATGTATCATGACCTCAATATGTATAGAATATTTTCAAACTGAATTCAACACAAAAAAAGTGGTTCAAATATTGCTGCTTCCATTTCCAGACTCGATGCCACTGAAATCAATGTGGAACCATGTCTGGTTCAAAAAATATATATAAAAATGCTTCAAGGATATCATCAAAGTCTTCCAGAAAAAAGTGGAACATCCTGTATGGAAATCCATGGCCGTGGCTGCTCAAAATTGGAGAAGGTGGGGGGGGCATCCTAGTAATTAATGAGATTTTTGATTCTTCACAATCAGAGCAGCACATGGATACCATGCAAAAGCAAAAACAGAGGGGCGCATACACTAAACCTGCGTTATAATGGACCATAGGAGGGGGGAGAATGGTGCCCATTATAGCTGATTGTCTGGGTGAGGTAATATTTCATTGTTTGTATTGCAGCAAGGAACGAACTGCAGTGATGGTTGAATTACAAAAAAGGACACAAAGTGCTGGAGTAACTCAGTGGGTCAGGCTGGAGAACATGGATAGGTGACATTGGGAAAGGAGTAGAGGAATAAGGCATAGGTCTTGGGTGCAGTTATGTCCTTTGGTATCGTCTGTGTGGAGTTTGTACATTTTTTGCCTTGACTGTGTGAACTTACTCCAAGTGCTCTTTAGTGGGTGAGTATTAGTCACCATAACTTGGCCATTATTGTGAAGTATGTGATAGAATTTGGAGGAATTGGATTCATGGAATTATTACAGCACAGAAACTGTCCTTATGGCCCACCACTCTGTTCATCTCACATCCTATCCTATCACATTTATCCCTGTATCATCTGTAGCCTTCACTGCTTTGGCAATTCAAGTGCTTGTCAAGATATAGTTTATAAAATTAATAAAATTATGAGAGGTATAGGATAGGGTAGGACAGTCAGAATCTGTTTCCAAGAATGGAAAAAAATATATATTAGAGGACATGTCTTTAAGGTGAGTGGGGCAAGTCTTTTTTGTGCTGTACTGTTTTGTGCTCTACGTTTGTTAAATATCATGAATGCGTGCCTGCATCACCTCTGTGGGCAGCACCTTACAGATTCCAACCACTCCATATGACAAATCCTTGCTAAATTCTCTATCTCTCCCCTTATATGTATGCACTTATTTTAGACACCTCCACCTTGGGGAAAAAATGTTACCTTTACTCTATCTATCCCTCTCATAATTTTTTTTAATGTCCGTGGCAGGTCACCCTTATGCCTAGTCTGATCCAGGGTAAAAAAAAATGCAGCCTATCCAATCTCTCAGACTTGATAGCCAAAATGTTCCATTCAAGCCTGAATAACCTCCAATGCATCCTCTCCAACAGAATCACATCATTCCTATTGTGTGATGACTAGAACTGCATACAATACTCCTGGTATGGCCTAAACTAATGTTTTATAATGTTGTAACATGGCGTCTATCTGCATTTATATTTTATGCCACAGTTGATGAAGGCAAACATTCATATGCCTTCTATCTGCGCTGGCATTTTCAGAGTGATCCATGGATTTGTGCCTTACAACCCTACCATTTTACTGTGCATGTTCTACCCTTATTTGACCTTCCAAAATTTAATCATGTTTGTACACTTGTCAGGATTAAATTTCAAATGTCATGGCTTCGCCATTAAAAAAAATAAAGAACTTTCCAGCTGATGTCATGCTGTGGCCTAAGGCAATCTTCCTCATTTTCTATAAACATCACAAATGTTCATGTCAAGTGGAAGTCTTACTAATCATCTCTCTTAGGAAAGTCACAATAGACATAGAAACATAGAAAGATAGAAATTAGGTGCAGGAGTAGGCCATTCGGCCCTTCGAGCCTGCACTGCCATTCAATATGATCAGTATCCCGTACCTGCCTTCTCTCCATACTCCCTGATCCCCTTGGCCACATCTAACTCCCTCTTAAATATAGCCAATGAACTGGCCTCAACTACCCTCTGTGGCAGAGAGTTCCAGAGACTCACCACTCTCTGTGTGAAAAAAGTCTTTTTCATCTCGGTCTTAAAGGATTTCCCCCCCCTTATCCTTAAGCTGTGTACCCGTTGTCCTGGACTTCCCCAACATCGGGAACTAATCTTGTTCTGCATCTAGCTTGTCCCAACCCCTTTAAAGAATTTTGTAAGTTTCTATAAGATCCAATCCAAAACATGTCAAAGGTTCAAAGGTGAACACAGGCGAGGGGGGGAGGGAAGGTTGATAGGTAGATGGTTGGACAAAGGCCAGAGATGAACCACACAAAAAGTGTGAGATAAATAATATCATAGAAAATGTGAATGTGAAAGTAGAGAATTGATGGGGGTGTGAATTTGTTTTAGGAATGTAAAATGGAGGGAGAGTGAGTAGAGGGTAGAGATAGGAAGACAAGGTTCTGTCTCTTTACATTCACATTGCAGTAGTTTATATCCACACACAACACACATCAAGGTGCCCAACACTGATCCTATGCTACACCACAGGTCAGAGACATTCAATTTGAAAAGCAGCCCTCAACTAGCATCCTCTACCTCCTATCAGTTGATGGGGATATAAGCATAATAGGTTACAGGGAAATTCATGGGGAAGTGGATTACTACATCGGGGATGTAAGCATAATAGGTTACAGGGAAATTCATGGGGAAGTGGATTACTCTGTGAGCTAAAAAAAATAATCAATGGGCTGAACAGTCTTATTTTACATAATTATGAAATACACCTACATTAATGTGATGAAAAGATTGAAACAGCACTGCAGTTTTGACATATTCTCTGAATTGACTGAAACATTATGTTTCTATTTCCCATTAAGCTTGAAAGACGTAGATTTAAGTGGCTCTGAATGCAGCTATGAGCTGTGAGAAACACAACAGCCGTGTAACAGTGGGAGTTGGCAAGTCTAGCCACCTGGACTACTTGTGTATGAAGAGCTAACCTTCACAGCACTGAGGAAAAACAGAGGCTCCTGGGATCTCTGGCATTTCTCTCTTGACGTTTTTGGAAAGTTGACACAAAAGTGTTTGAAATTTTGGAAGTTGTCTTTTTGCTGAAAATGTGCCCTCTTTGTAACTATCTAATTCTGTGGAACAAATCTTCCACTGAAGAGATCCGTGGATTTGTGCCTTATAACCCTACCATTTACTGTGCATGTTCTACCCTTATTTGACCTTCCAAAATTAAATGCAGTGAAATGAATTTGCCAGCAGCGTTACAATAAAAAAAACACACAATACACGATCAAAAGATTTAACACAAACATCCACCACAGCATTCATCACTGTGGAGGAAGGCACAAAGTTTGGTCATTCCTCCTCCATTTTCCCCGTGGTCCGGACACCACAACCCTCCGCGGTCGCCTACGCTGCGGGCGTCCCAGATGTGCAGACAAGGTAAGTCACGTGCGAAGACCTGAATGCAGTGCCTCCCCACCGGAGACCGCGGCTTCAAAAATGGTGTAGGCCGCAGGCCGGCGGTCGAAGATCTAAAGTCTCCGCCGCGCCGCAGCCAGAAGTATCGCAGACCGCAGGGCCAGCGGTTGGAGCTCTCTCCAGGGATCCCTGGCAAGGGACCCCGCTCCAGACGGTAAGACCCCGCCGCGTCCGCGGCCAGTTAATGCACAGTGAATGTGGCAAATATCACCTGTGAATCAGACGCCAATCTTCAGGCCTTCTGAGTAATCATTTAGACGATTGGAGTTTTACTCTAAAGGGAATTTTAATCATATGGCAGCTCTGGATTACATTGGTAGATTCCCGAGTTTAATTCTGGGAAATACCAGCACAATCAGGCTTCATAACTGAAGCCAATGGCAGAGCCAGGTGACGGCGATATAGCGAAGCCTAGCAATTAGCACTAAGGATCACTCCAAATTTAAGATACAAAATTTGAGCTGTGAGTAAATCATGATCAAGGTCTGGGGTTGGATCTTGATTCTGAAAGGTAATACGAACATTGTGATAAAGATGTTGCTCAGGTCAGGAAGCAGGGGTCCACAACCCAAACCTTCAGCTATCCCTATTTTCAGTAATATGCTGCCTGACTTTCGCTGAGTTACTCCAGCATGTTTGTGTCTCTTTTGTAAGCCAGTATCTGCAGTTCTTTGTTTCTGCTCTCCGAATTTTAGGAGGGCAGCAGAAGGCTGGGAACCAGTTAATTGCAAGCAGTTGAATCCCAGTGAGTTTCCTTGTGACCTTTGGCCACAGCAGCATGACTTGGTTGCAGCATCAGGTGAGAATTGACATTATTAGTGGCACATTAATCAAAATAATAAATGTTTACCGTCACATGGGAAGATATTGCATAAAATAAGAATGTTTTTTTGCCTCATGAATTTGTCTTGTTGATTGTGTTTTCTACCAGAGGTCCGAAAACACTACCAGGTTAATTTGATAGACATAAAAATTGTCAGGTGGAGTAAGTCTCAGCGGGACAGCAGCATCTATGGAGAGAAGACGGAATGGGGGGGGTGATGTTTCGGGTCGGAGACGGCATCTCGACCTGAAACGTCATCCATTCCTTCTCGGCCGCAGAGGGTGATGATGCTGCTGTCTGCTGAGTTTTGTGTCGTCCAGTCGTTAGGTACCTTTTGTGGTCTGTGCTGTCAGTTTAAACTCGCAATCTGCTGAGTTCCTTGCTTTACTAATATTTGGACCTAGTTGTGATTTGCTTCATATTCAATAGGGACAGCTGAAGTTACTACAACGTATCAGGGTTTGCTGAAGGATATAATCTGAAGGTCTCCTAAAAGTAGGGTCGCTTAAATTTGGAATGAGACATCTCCCACTGATATTTTAATGTCTCCTGGCAAGACATTGTGGGAATCTTAACTTTATTAAGATTACGATGCTCTTTGATTGCTGTAGGTGACTACCAATGATGAAAATCTGATTATTTTTTTCAAATATTTATTAAATATTATTGTGTGGTTCATTGTTGTCTATGGGGGTGGGGGGTGGGCGAAGAGGGCTATATGATAGTCTCCAAAAGGAAATGGAAATGTGAGAGGAGAGATTTGTCAATATTGATATTCAGAGACAAAAAAAACATTCAGTTATGTAAAGAGAATTGTTTTCTGAGCATCCATGGCCAAAGCAAGCATTTATTGTCAACTGCTAATTGCCCGAACTGATTGGCTCACAAGGCTATTTTCAGAGGGGTATTGTTCAGTTCAGTTTATTGTCACGTGTATCTAGATACAGTGAAAAGCTTTTGGTATGTGCTATCCAGTCAGCGGAAATGGAGACTATACATGATTACAATCGAGCCATTTACAGTGTATAGATTTACGTGATAAGGGAATAACGTGTATGTGCAATGTAAAGCCAAACAAAGTCCAATCAAGGATAGTCTGAGGGTCACCAATGAGATAGATAGTAGTAGCACTGCTCTCTGGTTGTGAATGAATGATTCAGTTGCCTGAAAAACACCTGGCGAATGGAAATTGTCCCGAATATTCAGGAGGTATTTTCTCACATTTCTATACCTTTTGCCTGATGGGAGAGGGGAGAAGGAGTGGCCAGGTTGCGACTTGTGCTCTTGATATGCTGCTGGTCTTGCCGAGGCATCATGAGGTATAAATGGAGTCAATGGAAGGGTAGGTTGGTTTGTGTGATGGTCTGGACTGCATCCACAATTCGCTGCAATTTCTTGATTTTGGATGGAGCTAGTTCCCAAAACCAATGCTGTGATGCATCCCGATAAAATGATTTCTATGGTGTGTCTGTTGGTAAGTTCTTAAGTAACTTACCATATTTTGGTCTAAGTCATAACTGATAGGCCTGCTCAATTCTTCCTTTAGCCCTGGCCCTGAGTCCTGGCAACATTCCTCGTAAAACTTCACTCGCACCCTTTCCAGCTTAAACAACATTGTTTCCTAAACAGGGTGACAAAAACTGAAACACAATTGTAATGGTAAATGGTTTTACCCAATGTCTTTACAACTGTAACATGACCTCCCTAACTTGTCTGCTACTCATATACTCTGACCTTGATGAAAATCAATGTGCCGACAGCCTTCTTGACCACCTATTACCTGTGAAAGTGTTGTTAGTACATTTTGAGAAATTTGATTTCCTTCATCCACGTGGTATCTTCATGGACACAAAAGTCTTTGGGTTATGACTAATAAATCAAATTAAAGGGACCAAACAACAAAGTTGGTCTTAACTTGAGAGTTGATGCACACATCGACAAAAGTAAAAGGGGATTTAACTTTACTCGTGAACTTCCATGGAGATGGAATTTACATTTTTGTTGTGACGCTGCAAGTATAAGAATGTCATTGTTTAAGTCTGGGACATTTGATAATAAAACTCTTTTGACTCTTGAGATATTGAATGCATTCGCAGGCATACTATCTATCCTTAACAGTGAAATTCTTACTTGCCTTGCTGCCACATCAAAATATGAAATTAACAATTTATGTGCAATTATAATAAATTAAATTGTCTATTTGATTGGTCAGAGCTCATTTGAGTTTGTCAGTTGTTTTTAATGCACCGATGGCTGCAGGGAAAGAAGCCTCGTTGCCAGAACCCGGACTTTTGCATTTTTTCAGGCTCCTGCACTTCTTCCCTGATAGCAGTGGTAGATAACTTGAGTCTGTGTGGCCAGGATGATGTGGGGTCTCTGATGATTGATATCTGCCCTTTTTGAGATTGGTGACTCTGAGAAATCCCCTTCAGTTGGTGAGGGAGGTGTCGAGAGCCGTTGATGGCACTGGGCAGTGTTTTCTCACTATGTCGGGACTTATTCGCCGAAAGGTTTTTCTGAAAGTCCAGGTACACTACATCCATTGTTCTCCACCTCGTTCCATTTTTCCACAGTTTGATCATCAATAAATTCCAGAAGATAGTTATAAGCATGATTTTCCCCTTCGTAAATCCATGCTGATTTCAGACTGATCTGTTATGCTATCCAAATGTGATGTTTATTTTCTTCTCTTATAATTAATTTTTTTCCCCCGCGCATTTCCCCACCCCTACCGATGTCTAAGCTAATGGTACTCTATTGTTCCCTGTTTTCTCTCTACCAATCTTTCTTAAATAAGTGGGATACCAGTTGCTACCCTCCAATCCAACTGTGCACTGATCCTGAATCTATAGAACATTGGAAAATGATCAACCAATGCATCATCGATTTTTAGGAGCCACCTCCCTTAAGTACCCTGGAATGCAGACCATCAGTCTGGGGTGGATTATTCCCATCAGTCTCCCAACAACCATTTCCTTTCCTAATGTGAATTTCCCTCAGTTCCTCCATAACCCCTAGATCCTTATGACTAGTCTACATCAGGATGATTGTTTGGATACCATCTTAATGAAGACTGAATCCCAGTTCCCTGTTCATACTCATCTGCACATGTTTCCTTGTTCTCACCATAAAGTAAATATTCACCCTGTATTTTTTCTGTCTGTCAAGGGAACTCACATTTGTTCCTAACTAATTTTTTTCTATCATTCAATCCCTAAAGAAGTCCTTTTGACTATCCTCCTTTTATACTTCTTGGCTACGCTTACCTTCGATACTCATCTTTTCTCTCCCGTATTGCCTCTTTTTAGTTAGTCCTTCTGTTGCTTAGCTCCCTATCCATCTGGCTCTTTCCCAGCTCCATCTTCGCTCTATACTCAGTCCTTGATCGTCCACTCTTGTTCAGACACGGTTTGCCTCTTTACTCCCCTTTGAATTTTTCTTCCTCCATTGGAAATGAACTGATCCTGCCATTCTGTATTATATCCTAGAAATACCCTGCCATCATTGTCCTTGTTATCCTGTAGGGTCTCCTTCCAGAATACTTGGCGCCACTCATCACTCATGGCTCCATAGTTTCCCTTTCGCTCAATTGTAATCTGACGCTCTGATTTTCCTCTCCCCTAATGGTCTCATTTAGCCTGCTAATGGTCTCATGTACCTTGAGTTACGGTTCATTACAAATCCAGTTCATTATACATCGATCATTGAATATCAGAATTTTGCTCCTTCTCCCATGGTAGGCTCCAGTACAAGCCTGTATCTACGAATTCATCTCGGAGGCACTCCACAAATTCCCTTTCTCTGGGTCCTAGCTACCCAACCAATTTTACCCAGTCTTACCTGCGTGTTGTATATCCTACCATTCCAACCACAAAACATTACCTTAGTTACATGCTAATTATATTCTCGGAGTCACCGTGAGGGTGGAATACGTGATTAGAAGTCCACCGCACTGGCAGTGGATATGGCATTACGTCGCGCTGACGGCAGGCAAGAGCTGCATGTAGCCATTGCTTCCCGGACAGCGGTAGGGACGGGCCGCAGGTAAGTGCAGTGGGAAAACATTTTCAGGTCTAGACAAAAACTTCCGGGGCTGTATTGAATTACCAGAATTGAAAACGCTAATTTAAAAGAAAAAAAGATAAATAAGTTTGAAAAAACAACGGAGTTTTAAAAGAATGTCCTAAGGGGAGCGATCCGCCTCAACGGGAGATTAGGAGCCGGTTCCGATACCAGTGGCCGTCAAAATTACGTTAGAAAGATTTTTTAGTCGCTACCACACACTTGTGGCACGGGGGGGGATGGGGGGAATTTTATAAAGTTCAAGATAAGGCCATAATTTTTAAAAATTTCAATAAAAGGCCTTCAGACTAAAAAAGCTTTTGGCTTGAAAATAATGGAAAAAAAAACAAAAAGATTCCAAAAAATAAAAAAACAGTAAATAAGAATTTCAAGCCAAAAAAGGTTAAAAGGCAAATACACATTTCCTATAACCTACCCTAAAGGGGTTTCATGTATTATTATATATGATGAAATATGGTGGGTATTTTCTACCTCTGAATATATGTGTAGGTATTCTCCTTGAGGGAATAAATTCAGGAGTAATACAACATGGGCAGTAAAAATAAAATGGTAAATACTCTGACCCTAAAAATGCACTGCTAGTGGTGGAATGGTCTGAAGTACCCACCGCAAGCACCCAAGTTTATTATTATACTATACAGGTGTAAGTAACAACACCTGAATAGGAAGTTGAGGCATGGAATAATTAAACCATGGAAACCAAAATTTAATTGGGTCTCTTCATAAATGGCTGTTCATGATTAAACAGCAGATTAATAATAAAACTTTTAATGTTTTAGATTAATGTACAACTTCAGCACTCAAATTATATATATTGAAGTGTACCTGGTTTGATACATGGTGAATGCATTGTATGGGAGTGAGGCCATGAAAAGTGAATATGGAAAAAACAATAAAAATTATTTGGGCCTCCTACAAATGCTGATTAGGGGTAGAAACAGCAGAATGTGATTAAAAACGTTTAAGTTTATAAAGTTATCACGGTGAATCCGGTATATGAATATCATGTCTCAATAAGATGATGGCATATAAGGATATACGATTTTAAAAGTATTTCAAAACTGCGCATGGCATTTTCATTCAATTGGAAAACAAATAAAAATTATTGTGCAAAATACACAATACATTTGAGTGAAATTAATTGCCATCAGTTTGTGGAGCTCAATTGGGAAGAAATATATAAGACTTTGGGACCAAATCCTGTACTCTAGATTTGCAGATCAATACAAATCACGTGTTATGTTAAACGCCTGGATTATTTATTGGAATAAAAACCTGCCTTATTCTATTCCAAAGTAAATTGATTTAAAAAAGAAAAGACTATTGGTCTTGTAAAACTTTTGGGGGAAATAAAATTATGATCCAATATATAAAGATTTGATAATGGATCAAAACTAAGGCAGTAGTTTGATAAATAAATCATAATCAAAACATAGCCTTATCCGAACCCATATAATTGGATAAAGAAGGTCTTGAAGTATGTGAAGATGGTGCAAACAACTATTACAAAATAAAAATTCATGAAATCTCTGATTGTGGGGGAATACAGGTGTATTATGATCATTATTTTTATATAGAACTAAGGACTATAAATAAAAAAAATTTTTAATTGTAGAAAGGAGTTGGTTCAAACTGTTTAAGACAAAAACTTAAAAAATTTGATTTTAGGTGTTGCACCAATAAGTAACTCCAATAAATGAAGGGGTACGTACATAGATACTATTATAATTTACCTACAGTGTACAGAAGTGATGGTTTGATCCATACATACATAATTTCTGGTTATCACTTTCACCAGGTAAGAACCTTTTTATTAAAATTGGAACTCTTCAAATTATTGAATATACAGTTATTAACAAAGTGTTAATCAATATTACAGGTGCTTGTAATTAATTAAATGGGTCAAGCGGTGCATGTTTAAAACATGTCTAAAAGATTAAATCCAGTTTAAGGCTGTTAAACAGAATACTGGAAGTACAATTTGCACTGATAAAAGATCAGTACTTGCACTAATGAGGACATGGTTCATGGTTTATCTTGATTCACCATTTAAATTAGAGTCAGCTGCAAATTATGCTGTTAATTACAAGCCTGTTGAAAGGCAAGGACTTGACCCTCACATTAGAAGGCCTATGTTTTAGGCATTCATAAATATTCATAAATTAGTATTCTGGATTTAGGTTGTAATTCGAGACCATAAGAGGGGGGAAAAATATGTTCCATGATACAAAAATTGTCTTAGTGCTTTTGTTGACATACTTTGTCCCTCATTAAGAAAGGAGCCTAGGTTAAGAGTAAAGTAAAGCTCAAAGAAGGAATACAGAAACTTATGAATGCCTTTGTGTGAGGCTTATGCAAATACCAAATGTATGTGTTATCTTTATTAAAGTAATGGATTAAAAAAAAAAGGGGTCACAAGTTGCCTTCAACTATAAGCTAGCAGCTGTTGCAAGTGTGAAGCAAGTATTAACAGATGATGAACTGCTTCTCGTGAATATTTGGGTAAGATAAAATATATTTCGCTTTTCTTTGTATTAAAGATTATTGTGACGTTCTCTCGTTGTTGGGACTTATGGACAATAATACCAGGTTAAATGCAAATGAATTGTTCCTAAGAAAATTTTACTCCAAACATTTGTATTAATTTATTGAAGTATAGGAATTATGGATTAAATATCGATTGTTCTTATGGAAGTGTCCATGTTATATCAAGGTGTTTCAATACGGTGTGGCATATATTAAATCACATAAGATAAGTAAAATAATAATTCATGTGATTAACTGAATAAAACAGATGTGGCATTATTCTAAAATGTTTTACTCCAGTGTTTATCTCTAAGGAAAGAGACAATATTATCATCAGACATCACATTAAGGGGGGGAAAATACATTTGTCATTAATTGGATTGCTTACGATTAATCTGGTTGTATAACAGATTAAATAACCGGATCATTCATTGTTTTCGTGGTGTGGTAAAACCATGAACAGGAAAGGTGGATGCTTTTCTTTCAATTATATGAGGAAAAATGTTCTTTTATGTTCCTCATTTTTGTTTGATAGGGCAGTGTCTGATGAAAAATATAGAGCAAGACACTGCCAGAGGCATTTGGTGGTCCAAAACGGATCCTTCTGGTTTTTCATAAATATTGAGTGTGATGTTGAAACACTTGTGATGATTCAGTTGCAGTTAATTTATTGTTGTACAAAGGCATCCATAATATGAAACATATGAATTGACTATCTGCAGGTTGATCAGTCCATTACAATAGTTTAATGGTCAAAGAAGTCTATGATGTTTAACTAATATAACAACATAACAATAAAATAATTATGTTATAAGAGATGTGCTATACCTGCAATTTGCACTGAAATAAGAAATAAAAAAAAACAATATTTTATAAGAATTGGAAGTCTGTGTATACAGTAAAATTATTTGTTTCATATTAGATATTGTGAGTTCTTGTGGATTGCATTTTTTCTGAGTATCTATTGATAGAGCCTAATAATAGGGCTCAGAGTGTTTATCGTCCTATTTACGGACGTATATATACTAACCAAGAAGTTATCAGGTTCATTCGTTTAAATCCCAATATAAAAAGGGATATATATGTAGATATAATTATAGGTATATATTATATATGTGTGTATATATATATATGTATATATATATATATATATATTTATATATATTATATATATATATATATATATATATACTATATTTATATATATATATATATATATATTATATATATATTTGTTGATATATATATATATATATATATTATTCTATTATATATATAAATCTGTCCAAAATTGCAATACATAAGTCTGGAGATCAATATAGTCCTGAATTTGCCTTAGGCAATGGAAAAATACTCCAGTTCTATCAATGATTCAAAAAAGTTAAAATTGAAAGTAATAATGCTGATGACTTTAGTATCAAGATAGAGTGCAAATCATTGTAAATTATTACGTTATAATTGTATGTGGATACAGATTACATTATCATATATGTTTCATGAATTTACCAATCAAAGCAGACCAAGAAGAGCTGAAACCAAGGTATAAACTATAAGCATATCCTGTCGGCCTTAAATTGTGTGTGTGTGTGTGTGTGTGTGTGACCCTGTGTGTGTGTGTGTGTGAACATTGATGAAATATATTAATATTAACGTAAGAGTCTCTGTGGTATTGAGACAGCACTACTTATTACACACAAAAAACTTACAAACACATTAGGTTTCAGTTAAAACTGATGGTTCTAGCGTAAATGTATTCTAGATGGTTAAACATTGAATTAACACTCAGTGGAACTAGACACTGAATTGTGGGAAAATTACTCTGTTAAGGAGGTAGATACATTCACAGGAATGGCACAGGATGAGCCGCTCGAGCAATGATGCAAGGCCACAGGAGGTGTATATAAAATAATTTAAATTAAATGAAATCTGTCATTGTGTCACGATTGGACATGGAGTGTCTGGGATTCTCTATAATTGTTGCTTTGTTCATACCATCAAATTTATATATTCAATTATTGATATTTGTGATAAACTTGCCTTTCAATAGAAAAGGGCATTACTTTTATTCTTTTATATTGTGAAATTTAATTTATCACATAACTTGAGGCAATGTTTGGGGGAAAAAATGTGTTATTTTGCTCATTACTGTGTTGTGTGAGCCAGAGTGTCGTATGGAAAAATGAGTCTACTACATAAAAAAACACAGAAAGCTACAAATCTTCACGTAGTCACTCACGTGACTCGAAGTAAAATATTAGTATGATTAAATACGAGAAAACTTACCAGTTCGAAGTTTGATCTTTATTTTATGAGGAGATAACGATTGAGGGTTTACGTGGCCCTCCACTCCACACCCTCATAAATAATGATCATCTGGTAGTTCTAATCTATGTTGAGCTTACTATTTACTAACCGGCTATTTGTTCTGTGTTTTTATGCCGCTGCTTTGAAGTATGCCGTTCCAGCGCCAGGCTGGGCTTCACGTAATCCCTCATCATGGACTCCGCTCATAAAATAACGATCAAACTTCGAACTGGTAAGTTCTCGTTTAATCTTACTATTTTAACTCATGATGCAACTTGCACCCTATCTCCAGATTACTGTTTGGGGGCCTGTATATAACTCCCATTTGGGGAATTTTTACACTTACAATTCCTCAGCTCTATCCATACTGACTCTACATCTCTTGATTCTATGTCACCCTTCGCAAGGAACTGAATTTCATTCCTTACCAACAGAGCTACCCACCCACTCAGCTCACCTGTCCGTCTTTTTGATAGAACGTATACCCCTGATTCAGTTCCCAGCCCCGGCCCTCTTGCAGCCATGTCTCTGTAACTCCCACAACATCAAAATTCCCAATCTCTAACTGAGCCTCAAGCTCATCCACTTTATTTCTTATACTTCGTGCATTCATATACAACACTTTAACTTTGATATTCACTTCCTCTCTCACTCTTACCCCTGACCTTACTCACTTATCCCTTCTTGAGTACCAAGAGGAGACTTATTAACCTAGAATACCCAGTCTTCTACCTGCTTTCTTAGCTATGATAATTATGTGGTTAGTCCAGTTGAATTCTGGTCAATGGTCACCCCCAGAATATTGAAGGTGAGGGATTCATTGATATCAATGCCATTGAATGCTAGAAGTAAACTTCCTTGTCGGAGAAAGTCACTGACTGGCACATCAGTGGCATGAATATATTACTTACCATTATTTGTCCAGCCTGTTTTCTAGGTTTTGTTGATTAAAACTTTATTTGCCAAAAAGGTGCAAATGGAATTAAAATGAAATATTCTGCAAACATCTTCACTTCTGATATAACTAATTGATATTGCAGGATTACAAGGCTCGTACCATGGTTGGAAGTCAGATGTACCCTTGGGAAACTCTTACAATAATGTCATGGAATCAGAATGAATGATGTCTGACAATGACAACTGCTTTTGTTAGTGTGAGCTTTAACTTGATTCAATAGCATGTATTCCTTATGATGTCCATCAACCGATGCCTTGCTGCCGCCACAGACGGCCAATCAGTCCCTTTGATGTTAAGCTGGAAACTTCCATCACACCTCTGGATTCAGCTATTTGATCTATGTTTGGACAAGGGTGTGAGGTCTAGAGCTGAACGGGCCTGGCAAAACCCAGGCTGGGCATCGAAAGATAGTTTATTAGTGAGTCTGTGCACTGTCAATGATGGCTTCCTTCACTTTGTATATGATAAAGAGCAATCTGATTAGGTTTTATATAGCCAAATTGAATTTATTCTGTATTTTGTGAATGGACACACTTGGGCAATTCTTCACATTCTTGGGTATATATCTGTGTTGAAACTGAACTGCACCTGCTTGGCTAGAGGTACACCTACGTTTGGGGTGCAGGTTGTCATACTACAGTTGGGATGTTGTCTGGCTTCATGACCAGTACTCTCAACTCTTTCTTGAAATTGTGTGGAGTGAAATTAATTGGTCGGGGACTGGATTCTATGACAGAGGGGATCTCAGGAAGAAACAGATGGAAGGTCAGCAAGGCATTTCCATCTGTACATGGTTGTGAATACTTCAGCCTTTTCTTTGCCAGTCGTGTGCTTATCCCCACCATTATTAAGGATAGAATGTTCTTGGAGCTTGGTCCTAAGGTTAAGCTGTGAATTTGTCCACCAACACTCACCACTGGATATGGTAAGACTGCAGAGCTTTGATCTGTTGATCTTGAGTTCGGCAAGACCAGTCTGTTGCATGCATTGCATGTAAAGTATCTCTTTACTGCAACTTCATTACGGTGGCACTTCATCCTTTGCATGTCCTTCTGCACTCCTCAGTGAACCAGATTTGATCCCTTGGCGTGATACTGATGGTAGATTGAAGGATATGCTGGGCATATCCACAAGGTTACAGATTATGGTGTTGAATATTTCTGACGCTGCAGATGGTTCAAGAAAATCTCATGGACGCATAATTTTAAACTGCCAGATTTGTTCCAAGTCAATTTCATTTATGGGCCTGTCCCACATAGGCGATTGTTCAGCAGATTGCTTCCGGCAGTCGCCTGAAAAACCAGATTCTGGAACGGCGACTGTCAGAGTGGAACACACACACACACACACACACACACACACACACACAACACACACACACACACACACACACACACACACACACACACACACACACACACACACACACGCGGGGGCCAGGGCAAGCGGGCGGTGCGCTGTCTGAAATTCACACGGTGCAAAGCCAAGTTGATGCAGACACACACCGCGATGAACAAGAAGGTTAAGACAGCTAGCACAGTGTACAGTAAGTCCTTTAAAAGAGGGGGGGAGGGGAGAAGGGGGGAGAAGGAGTGGAGCCACTTGTAAGAAGTCTTTTAATAAACCAGAGATACACAGCTGTGAAGTTTGCCTGGCATTTAACATTACCGATCGGTTATCCTTGGTTCCGAAAACTCGTGCTTACGTTTTCTTTCCCCAATGAGCAAATTAAAATGGGGGGTACACAAAAAGCTGGAGAAACTCAGCGGGTGCAGCAGCATCTAAGGAGCGAAGGAGATAGGCGACGTTTCGGGCCGAGACCCTTCTTCAGACTGGTCAGGGATCAGGGAAACGAGAGATATAGACGGTGATGTGGAGAGATAAGGAACAATGAGTGAAAGATATGCAAAAAAGTATCAGTGATAAAGGGAACAAGCCATTGTAAGCTGTTTTTGTGGTGTGAAAATATGAGAAGCTGGTGCGACTAGGGTGGGGGTGAGATAGTGAGAGAGGGTAATGCCAGGGCCCCAGGGATGAGGGGAGAGGTGGGAAGGGGAGGAGACAGCAGGGTTAACAGAATTGAGAACATTCAATATTCAAGCCCAAAGGATGCAGACTCCCCAAGCGGAATATGAGGTGCTGTTCCTCAGCTTGCGGTGTTGCTCACTCTGGCGTGGAGGAGGCCAGGACCGAGAGGTCGGATGTGTGAAATGGAGGGGGAGTTGAAGTGCTGAGCCACGGGAGGGTCGGGTTGGTTATTGCGGACCGAGCGGAGGGTGTTCGGCGTAAGCGATCGCCAAGCCTCCGCTTGGTCTCACCGATATATATCATCTGGCATCTGGAGCAGCGGATGCAGTAGATGAGGTTGGAAGGAGGTGCAGGTGAACTCTGTCGGACCTGGAAGGACTGCTTGGGTCCCCTGAAAGGAGTGGAGGGGGGAGGTGAAGGGACAAGTGTTGCATTTCTTGCGGTTGCAAGGGAAAGTGCACGGGGAAGGGGTAGAGTGGGAGGGGAGGGAAAGATGATGGACAAGGGAGTTGCGGATGGGAGCGGTCTTTGCAGAATGGCAGACAGGGGGGGAGATGGGAAGATGTGGCGGGTGGAGGGGTCATGTTGGGTAGGTGGCGAAATTGGCGGAGGACTATTATGTTGTATTTTGCGGCTGGTGGGGTGAAAGGTGTGAGGACCAGGGGGACTCTGCCTGTTTGCGAGTAGTGGGGGAATGGGGAGCGAGGGCAGTGGTGCGGGGTATGGAGGGAGCCACTGGTGCGAGCCTCATCAATAGTGGGGGAGGGGAATCCCCGTTCTCTGAAGAATGAGGCCATTTGTGAAAATGACCGGTCAGCAAAGGTGATTAACTAAAACTACCTACGACTACCTCGACTACCCATAACTACATGGCGACCCCACTACAACTGCACCCACGACTACAGGATTATCAATTTTCTCCATGGCCACCAATTTTTTGTTGCAGAAATTTTTTTAACATGTTGACAAATTTGTGGTGACCAGACTGAGGCCGTGACTAGTTCCCAGAATGCGACAACTCCTCGTGACCATGAAGGAGACTCACCAGAGACCACCAGCGAACATGTGGTGACCATGTGGTGATCATGTGACGAGCGCAGTCTCCTGCACTCGCCTAAAAGGTTGCCTGTGTGGGACAGGTCCATTAGCATATTTGCAGTGCTACACATGATGGAGTGTGACGTCAGTGTGAAGATGGGACTTTGCGAGTGAAAGAACTGAGTGGTGGTCACTTCTACCAGTGCTATCATGTACTGATACACAGGTAGCCAGTTAAGAAGCGGTCAAGTTGGCTTATTCCTCATATTGATTCATTCATAACCAACTTTATGCCATCTGACTTTTTCACAGAAGTAGGAACTCCTATTCTAGAAAATCTATGCTCCTGCATAGATTTTCAGGAGCAGGAGGTTCTACTTCAGTTGTAAGGGTCTTGGTGAGACCACACCTGGAGTATTGCGTGCAGTTTTGGTCTCCAAATCTGAGGAAGGACATTATTGCCATAGAGGGAGTGCAGAGAAGGTTCACCAGACTGATTCCTGGGATGTCAGGACTGTCTTATGAAGAAAGACTGGATAGACTCGGTTTATACTCTCTGGAATTTAGGAGATTAAGAGGGGATCTTATAGAAAACTTACAAATTCTTTAAGGGGTTGGACAGGCTAGATGCAGGAGATTGTTCCGATCTGTTGGGGGTAAGTCCAGGACAAGGGGTACAGCTTAAAAGGGGTAAGAAATCCTAAAAACCAACTTAAGACCGAGATTTTTTTTTGTCGCCTGAGAAAGACTTTCTTCACACAGAGAGTGGGAGTCTCTGGAACTCTCTGCCACAGAGGGTACACGTTGAGGCAGTTCATTTTTGCTATATTTAAGAGTGTGTTGGATGTGGCCCTTGTGGCTAAGGGGATCAGAGGGTATGGAGAGAAGGCAGGTACGGGATACTGAGTTTTGGATGATCAGCCATGATCATATTGAATGGCGGTGCAGGCTCGAAGGGCTCTGATACATCTCATTGAATGGCCTACTCCTGCACAATTTCTATGTTTCTATGTTTTCTATTACCACTATAATACAAAAATCTGTTTTAAAATAAGCAAAGACTCTGAATTTCTGGACATAACTTTGTTTTTTTCGTATTCCCATAAGTCAAGTAGAGAATGTAATTTCAGACTCTGTACTTTTTCTTTTTTTTACCTCCCATTTACAAAGATTTACTTTTTTTTTTTAAAGAAGGAACTGCAGATGCTGGAGAATCGGGGTACAACCAAAAGCTGGAGAAAACTCAGCGGGGCTGCAGCAATCTAAGGAGCGAAGGAGATAGGCGACGTTTCGGGCCGAGACCCTTCTTCAGGCTGAAGAAGGGTTCTCGGCCCGAAACGTCGCCTATCTCCTTCGCTCCTTAGATGCTGCTGCACCCGCTGAGTTTCTCCAGCTTTTTGTGTACCTCCCATTTACAAAGATTTACTGTTGCCATTCAAAGTGCATTGACTGCACACGAGATGCAGAAGGCTGTGACAAAACTCACAAACACCATTGTGTGAGAGCAGGAAGAATACTATTTTACTGCAAAGTACTTGCTTTTCAAGTGTGACATGAGTAATTAATTGCACAATGAACATTGAATTTTCTCAATTCTGTTAACCCTTGCTGTCTCCTCCCCTTCCCACCTCTCCCTCAGCCCTCGGGCCCTGGCATTCCCTCTATCTCTATCTCCCTCCCCCACCCTAGTCGCACTAGCTTCTCATTTTCACACCACAAACAGCTTACAATGGCTTGTTCCCTTTATCATCGATACTTTTTTGCATATCTTTCATTCATTGTTCTTTATCTCTCCACATCACCTTCTATATCTCTCGTTTCCCTGATCCCTGAGCAGTCTGAAGAAGGGTCTCGACCCGAAACGTCGCCTATCTCCTTCGCTCCTTAGATGCTGCTGCACCCGCTGAGTTTCTCCAGCTTTTTGTGTAACCGCCAATCCTAACCATGTGTTGTATCAAGTAGCATATATCACGCCTAATAAAACTTTTTCCAAGAACCTCTGTGCTCATGATGTATCTCTGCATGTGGTATGTGGAAAGGTGCATCATTCTCCCTGTAATGATCTTTTGGACGCTCTCAGTGAAATTGAATCAGGAAGTGTAATTAATTCACAGTATGTGACATCCATAGGAAAGCGAGTTGTAACTACAAGTATACACCTTGTGACTGAGCTATATAAAGGGATAATCAATCACTTGATGCTTTGGAGGAGAATCATTTGGAACTGAGCTCATTAGTCAGCCATGCAGAGCTTTGAAGCAGCAGTAATTTGGCAGCCTTCTAAACATTACAGTGTAGTTTGTAAACTAAGGAGTGGCTGCTTTAATTGGGTGTGTAGCACGACGTGGAGAAGTCTTGAATGCAAAGGCAATTTCACTTTGGTGCTAAGAGAAGGGGCGAGAAGGAAAGAACTGCAAATATGATCATGCGGATGTGCCACAACAATAGGCTTTGCAAAGATGCACAGAAAGAGACTGTGCACTCATGTTGTGCTTCAGAAAGCCCTTATGGAGCATTGAACAGATGATTACAAAATGGGAGATCCTTTCTGAAGAATTTTGCAGGCCCTCCCCAAACCATCAAACCACTGGAGCTTTATGAACCAGACCTCTTCATGGATTATAATGGCTAGTACTCCCTGAATGTTCAAGTGCTCCATTTACAAACAGATACTCCTTATTGTGAAAGCTATGGATATAGAGAACTTGCATGACTCTTTCATTCCCATCAGTCCACTGAGCGCGAGGGCTAGACAGAGGACTGGTTCTTGGGCCTGAGAGTCGTCATCTTCCACGGTTTCTCACCTCAATAAGATTTCTGATCCTGCTGTGGAATTAAGTCCAGTCCAGCCCTGGAGCAGGTTGATCCTGGTGGCGAGTACCAGCAAGATCCTCAGAGTAAGGCTCCAGTCTTTCAATAGATCAAGGAGACCCTGAAAAATTATCCAAAAACGATCTCTTGTTGACATCATCTGCTCCTTGCCCCACAGTCAAACCGTCATTGCAGCTGAGCTGCTGTCTGCTGCACAGCAGTTAGGGCAATTGGAGGTGCGCAGGAGGACCAGGTGGAGAATAATGGTAGCGAATAGTGATGAAGATGGAGTCAGGAGTGGCTCAGAGAATCCCTCTAAGAGGAGCTTAATCTGAGTCCTATTGGTACTCAGTGGCAGTACTGTTGAAAATTCCGCTGCAACAGGCATGTTTAAGATCTGTAACCTGGGAATAGTATTAACCAGGCAACAACTGGATGGTTGCAGAGAAGCCGTGAAGGTGTTACAATGACTTTATTCTTTGGAGTGCAGGAGACCAAGACCATGCTTTTATACACCTATTGTGTCTCTTGCACTCCAAGGAATGAAGTCCTCATATGCCGTCACTACTCCGTTAGAGGTGTTGATTGTATACATCTCTAAGAGGTATATGAAATCATGAGGGGAATAGATAGGATGAACATACAGTATTTTTCCAGGGTGGGGGAAATGAACTAGAGGGCTTAGAGAGGGGATTATGATGAGAAGGAAAAAAAACCTGAGAAGCAAGTTATTCATATGGGGAGAGGAGGGAGGTATGGAAAGAGCTGTTAGGTGAAGTATTTGGTGAGGTACAATGCACCATTTAAAAATACATTTGGACAAATACATGGATAGGAAATGTTTAGAGGAATATGAACCATATATAACCAATAGGAATATAACTGAGGCAAGCTTGGATGGGGCGATCTGGTCGAAATGGAAGAGCCTATTTATGTGCTGTATGATTCTCTGTCTGTTGCCTCAGCACCTGTGCCTGTTTTTTTGAGCATCAAAGCATAGGCTGTTCATTCCCCCCACAGATTCTGTCCGACTCCCCGAATTCTTCCAGCATTTCATTTTTTGAGCAAGATTCCAGCATCTGCAGTTTCTGGTGTCTCTACTCCAATGTTGATTATCTCCTGTTAGTGATTATCTCAGTGCCCCAGTGTCTCACCACAGCACATATCACAAGAGCAGGTGCAAAAGAATGAAAAGAAAGCAAGTTTTTTATACACAAGAAATAGAACCATCTATATACAGAAGATTGAATCAAAAGCGTGGATCTGTCCACTGTGGTTCACAAACATCACACTGCTAACATTTACGATTCCCTTTCACACGTTTCCCTTGTGTCAACCTTGAACATACCTTTGTCTGTCTGCCTGCTTCTATTGCCTTGCTACAACTAAGATAGTGAAAAATAACTCCCCTGCACTGGAGGAAGCAGCAGAGTCCTTGAATGGTGACAGAAAGCCTAAATGTTCCCATCTGAGACTGTATCATCTCACATTGAGTGACTGGAGCCCAAACCAGACACCTATAGATTAACCATGAGGGAGGGCATTGAGACCACATGCTGATGCTATCCTGTCCTGCGAGGAGTGTGAATTCTGGCACTCATTCGAGGCCAAGGCATCCGAGACCCCACAGCTACTCTCACTGCCTTAAATTCAGTTGAATAATTAAAGAACTTGCAACATTTAAAAACAAAATGACGGTATCACATGAAACCTGGGCAAGGTACTTGGAACATGTGTCATATAACATTTCCCTGGGAGGGTTGCTGAATGCTGGGTTTTGGATCTCTGTGTAAATGGCTAGTCTTGGGTGGCCATCGGGTTTTCCCATTAGCTCGGAACTTGGGAAGAATTGCCTACTCCACGTCTGAGCTGGTCTGAGGATGACTCTGATCTCAGTGGGTAACACAGAATTGGATTGGGCACAAGGCAGCCAGTGGTATCACTGTACAGGCCAAAAGGCTAAGGTTATTTGCCTGATTCTACAGAAGGGTTCACACACTTGTTTTATGTCATCCCTAGTTGTTCCTTTCAGAGCCTATGTTTACACTGTTAAACTGGATATGCCGTGCCAAGCATGGGCAGAGTGGTAGAAATATTGTTTAAATTCCTTCCTGGGATTTATGGAAAACTTTGCGACAAAGGGGTCTTCCCTCACTCCCTCTCATTCTGTGAACAGTGCATATCATAATCATAATCATACTTTATTAGCCAAGTATGTTTTGCAACGCACGAGGAATTTGATTTGCCATACAGCCATAACAACAAAAAGTAACAAAACACACAAAATATATTTTAACATAAACATCCACCACTGTGACTCCTCCACATTCCTCACTGGCAAAAAAAAAGTTAAATCTCTTCCCTTCTTTGTCCTCCCACGGTCGGGAGCCTCGAGCCTTCCGTTGACGGGACGATCTTAGCTCCAGTAGCCCCATAGTCAACATAGTGTTGCAGACGGTTTGTTCCTTCTGCTGGCAGTGTAGAAGTTTTCATTGCCCAAGACATGCTCAAGTCGGCATGGAAGAGTTGGGCCGAGGGCCCTGTTTCTGTGCAGTATGGCTCTATAACACTAAAACACCTGTGCAGGTCATTCCCTCCTCCACAACCAGCGAGTACTGTGTGGTACCTTTTCTGTGTAGAACGTTTCAGTGGGTGTACAAACGGAATAATCATTTTCCCCTGGAGAAATGATAGGCAGAAGCAGCATTTACAAAGCTGCTTGCACTTCACAAACTACTGCTCTCGAAGAAGAGGAAAAATTAACATTTGATTGCTGCTTCCATCATCATAACTGTTTCTAATCAGGCGGAAGAAACGTTGCAGGCAGATTTTAGAGATTTCTCCCTCACAATCCAAAAGCTAATCATCACATAAAGACTCCTCAGGTACGTTTACTGAACTTGCAGTTTAGAGAGCTAATGAATAAATTCAATATTTCCAGGCTCACAAGTCATCAGGCTTTATTCCTTTCTCCCATAAGCCTTTCATCATCTCGCAGATTCCAAGGATTACTCTTCCCGACAGCTTTCACTTTGTAGGTATCTTATTTATATTCCTTTCTGGTTTCCAGTCAATATGTCTTCACACCTCATGGAGTGTGAATTAATTTCTCTTTCCTCCAGGTCTGGTCCTGGAGTCGCTAGACATTGACAGCTGAGAGTGTGTGATCTCCTTCGCTCCTTAGATGCTGCTGCACCCGCTGAGTTTCTCCAGCTTTTTGTGCCTGTGCCTCTTAAATCTCTCTTCCCTCATCTTAAGCCTAAGCCATTTGAGAATTCTCTACTCTGGGAAAAATACAACGAGCGGTTCACTTTATCTCTGCCCCTTGTTTAGTTTCGTTTAGAGACATGGCGCTGAAACACGCCCTTTCTGAATACACTGTATTTCTTCGTACCCATTCTCAGACACAGTCCCATCAACTTCCCACTGAAAGTTGATGGGACTGTGTCTGATCAGCGATCCCCACACATTAACACTATCCTACACTAAGGACAATTTTTTTACATTTACCAACATACCTGTACATCTTTGGAGTGTGGGAGGAAACCGAAGATCTCGGAGAAAAACCATGCAAGTCACGGGGAAAATGTACAAACTTCATACAGACAGCACCCATAGTCGGGATCGAACCCGGGTCTCTGGTGCTGCAAGGCTGTAACTTAACTGCTGCGCCACCATGCCGCCCACATGTTTTATATACCAATAAGGTCACCCCTCAGTCTCTTACACTCCAAAGAAGACGTTCCCAGCCTATCCAGCCTCAGTTACAACTGAGGTCCAGGTAACATCCTGGTGAATTATTCCTATAGCTGGGCTATTAAAACTGCACACAATGCACCAAGTGCAGTCTCACCGACGACTTGTACAGCTGCATTCCAATATCCAAACTTTAAAGGAGTTTCCAGGAATTTAAAAGCATTGTAGGCACTTGAAATAGTTGCAGTCCACCTAAAAAGGTTGGCTATTGTAAAACTGCATTGAGTGTAGCTGGGTGGCAGGACAATCAGTGGGAAGTTGATGGGACTGTGTCTGAGAATGGGTTATGAAGAAATACAGTGTATTCAGAAAGTATTCAGACCCCTTCACTTTTTCCACATTTTGTAACATTACAGATTTATTATAAAATGGATTAAATTCTTTTTTTTTTTAATCATCAATCTACACACAATACCACAATCACACAATACCTTCTGCTCCAAGCTGGAGGATGAGACAGGTGTTCGGCAGCTGTGGCGGGGCCTGAATGCTATCACCTCCTACAAGGTGAAACCAGGAGGCAGCTCGAATGTCGGCGATACATCACTCCCTGACGAGCTCAATGTGTTTTACGCACGCTTTGATAGGAGAACACCAATGTGCCTTCCCGAGGCCCCATTCGCTGTGATGGTATTTCAGTCACAGTCACAGAGGCCGACGTCAGGAAATCCTTCAGAGGGGTGAAACCTCGAAAAGCGCGGACCTGTGCGGACCAACTGGCTGGAGTTTTTACGGATATTTTCAACCTGTCACTTCTGAGGTCTGAGGTTCTCACCTGCTTCAAAAGGGCATCAATAATACCGGTGCCCAAGAAGAGCAAGGTGACATGCCTCAATGACTATCGACCAGTGGCACTAACGCCTGTGGTGATGAAGTGCTTTGAAAGGTTGATCATGGCGCAAATCAATTCCTACCTCGACAAAACCCTGGACCCACTGCAGTTCGCTTACCACCACAACAGATCAATGGTGGATGCGATCTCGCTGGCCCTCCACTCCACTCTGGACCACTTGGACAACAAAAACTCAAATGTCAGGCTGTTATTCATCGATTACAGCTCGGCATTTAACACAATCATCCCTTCCAAGCTGGTTACCAAACTCACAGAACTGGGACTCTGTGCTTCCCTCTGCAATTGGATCCTCGACTTCCTCATTTACAGACTACAGTCTGTTCGTATTGGTGGTAATGTGTCAGACTTGATAACAATCAGCACGGGAGCACCTCAAGGCTGCGCCCTCTGTTGTACTCACTCTATACTTATGACTGCGTAGCCGGTCATAGTGCGAACTTCATCATCAAGTTCACTGACAACACCACTGTTGTGGGACGTATCACTGATGGGGATGAGTCAGAGTATAGAAGAGAGATCGAACGACTGTCCATCTGGTGCCAGCACAATAACCTGGCCCTCAACACCAGCAGAACCAAGGAACTGATTGTGGACTTTGGAAGGAGTAGGATGGGGACCCACAGCCCTGTTTATATCAATGGGTCGATGGTTGAAAGGGTCAAGAGCTTCAAACTCCTGGGCGTGCACATCTCTGAAGATCTTTCCTGGTCCGAGAACACAGATGCAATTATTAAGAAAGCTCATCAGCGCCTCTACTTCCTGAGAAGATTACGGAGAGTCGGTCTGTCAAGGAGGACTCTCTCTAACTTCTACTGGTGCACAGTAGAGAGCATGCTAACCGGTTGCATTGTGGCTTGGTTCGGCGACGTGAGCGCCCTGGAGAGGAAAAGACTACAAAAAGTAGTAAACACTGCCGAGTCCATCATCGGCTCTGACCTTCCTTCCATCGAGGGGATCTATCGCAGTCGCTGCCTCAAAAAGGCTGGCAGCATCATCAAGGACCCGCATCATCCTGGCCATACACTCATCTTCCTGCTACCTTCAGGTAGAAGGTACAGGAGCTTGAGGACTGCAACGACCAGGTTCAGGAACAGCTACTTCCCCACAGCCATCAGGCTATTAAACTTGGCTCGGTCAAAACTCTGAACATTAATACCCCTTTATCTGTTATTTGCACTTTATCAATTTATTTATTCATGTGTGCATTTATGTATATAATGGCATATGGACACACAGATTTGTTTTGTAGTCAATGCCTACTCTGTTCTGTTGTGAAATAATGTCATTGTCCCGTCAGAGACACATGACAATAAACTCTTTTGACTTTGACTTTGAATGAAGAAGCGAAAACAGGTGTTTAGAAATTTTTATTAAAAAGAAATAACTGAAATATCACATTTACATAAGTATTCAGATCCTTTGCTATGACACTCAAAATTGGGTCAAGGAAAGAGCGTTCACGTCACAGTCCTGTTTCCACCAATCATTGCAAGACCATGCACAAGAAGCCAAGAAGCGCACGACAGACACCATTGTATGCAATGCCAAGAAGTGTGTTCAGCTCTGGCTGAACAACTTCTAATCTTGTATGTGTACTCGACAAGAAGAAGAAGACACTCAAAATTGTGCTTAGGTGCATCCTGTTTCCATTGATTATCCTTGAGATTTCAACAACTTGATTCAAGACCACCAGTGGGTAAATTAAATTGATAATACACAATTTGGAAATACACACACCTGTCTATATAAGGTCCAATAGTTGACAGTGCATGTCAGAGCAAAAACCAAGCCATTGAGATGAAGAAATTGTCCATAGACCTCCAAGACAGGATTGTGTCGAGACACAGATCTGGGGAAGGGTATAAAACAATTGCTGCAGCATTGCAGGTCCCGAAGAGCACAGTGACCTCTGTTATTCTTAAAGGGAAGGAATTTGGAACCACCAGGACTCTTCATAGAGCTGGCCACCCGGCCAAACTGAGCAATCGGGGGAGAAGGACTTTGGTCAGGGAGGAGACCAAGAACCCGATGGTCACTCTGACAGAGCTCCAGAGTTCCTTTGTGGAGATGGGAGAACCTTCAGAAGGACAATTATAGCTGCAACACTCCACCAATCAGGCCTTTATGGTAGAGTGGCCAGACGGAAGCCACTCCTCAGGAAAAGGCACATGACAGCCCACTTGGAGTTTGCCAAAAGGCACCTAAAGGACTCGCAGACCATGAGAAACAAGATTTGCTGGTCTGATGAAATCAAGATTGAACTCTTTGGCCTGAATGCCAAGCGTCACGTCTGAAGGAAACCAGGCACCGCTCATCTCCTGGCCAATACCATACCATACCATGGTGATGGCAGCATCATGCTGTGGGGTATGTTTTTCAGCGGCAGGAACTGGGAGCCTAATCAGGAGGGAAAGATGAATGGAGCAAAGTACAGAGAGAGCCTTGATGAAAACCTGCAACTGAGCGTTCTAGACCTCAGACTGAGGCGGAGGTTCACCTTCCAAAGGACGACCCTAAGCACACAGCCAAGACAACACAGGAGTGTTGCAGGAATATATGCAATTATATAGTAAGCACATCTACTTACTGAGAAGATTACGGAGAGTCGGTTATGTCAAGGAGTACTCTCTCTAACTTCTACAGGTGCACAGTAGAGAGCATGCTGACCGGTTGCATCGTGGCTTGGTTCGGCAACCTGAGCATCCAGGAGCAGAAAGATTGCAAAAAGTCGTAAAGACTGCCCAGTCCATCATCGGCTCTGACTCCCTACCATTGAGGGGATCTATCACAGTCTCTGCCTCGAAAAGGCTGCCAACATCATCAAGGACCCACATCATCCTGGCCACACACTTATCTCTCTGCTGCCATCAGTTAGAATGTACAGGAGCCTGAAATCTCCAACATCCAGGTTCAAGAACAGCTACTTCCCCCACAGCCATCAGACTATTAAACTTGGCTCGGACAAAACTCTGATCATTAATAGCCCATTATCTGTTTATTTGCACGTTATCAGTTTATTTATTCATGTATGTATATATTTATATAATGGTATATGGACACAACTTCAAACAAATTCTGAACTAAAACAGCCTATTGCACTTTATCTGTTTATGTATGTGTGCATATATATATATATTCTATGGTATATGGACACACTGATCTGTTCTGTATTTATGCCTACAATATTCTGTTGTGCTGCAGCAAGCAAGAATTTCATTGTCCTATCTGGGACACATGACAATAAACTCTTGAGTGTCTTTGTGACAAGTCTGTGAATGTCCTTGAGTGGCCCAGCCAGTGCTCGGACTTGAACCCGATCGAACATCTCTGGAGGGACCTGAAAATAATTGAGCATCGACGCTCCCCATCCAACGTGATAGAGCTTGAGAGGATCTGCAGAGAAGAAAGGGAGAAATTACAAAAATACAGGTGTGCCAAGTTTGTAGCGTCATACCCAAAAAGACTTGAGATTGTAATCGCTGCCAAAGGTGCCTCAACAAAGTACTGAGTAAAGGGTCTGAATACTTATTTGAATGTTATATTTCAGTTATTTCTTTTTAATTACATTGCAAAAATTTCTAAACACCTGTTTTCACTTTTTTATTATGGGGTATTGTGTGTAGATTGATGGTTAAAAAATAAATGTTATCCATTTTAAAATAAGGTGGTCACGTAACAAAATGTGGAAAAAGTGAAGGGGTCTGAATACTTTCTGAATGCACTGTAGGTGGAAGGGGAGATGATTTTGGTTCAACAGGCCGAAATGACCTCCTAAGTTGTGAGGGTAAAGACTTGTTAATTTAGTTTTGATAAAGGTTTGACAGGACAAAGCATTTATTTACTTCTGCAGCCCAATCCAATGTAATTAAAGTTTATTTGCTTTCGTAAATGGTCTCTGTACTCATGAGTTAACTATCTGGGGATATGCATGAGAAAAATCAGGATTCTCTAACTGCCAAAGTCTCCCGATATTTGAAATAACAACAGAAAATGCTGGAAACACTGACCAGATCATGTTGATTCTGAGCACGGAAAAAACAGACAATGGTTCAGGAAGATGTAGAAACGAGGAACTGCAGATGCTGATTTAGAAAACGGCACAAAGTGCTGATGTGACTCAACGGGTCAAGGGACATTACTGGAGAGCATGGATAGGTGGATATTTTGGTAGGGACCGTCCCTCAGATTTATTGGAGGGGAGAATGGAAATAAGGGGGGGGGGGGGGGGGGGGCAGGACAAACCTGACAAGTAATAAGTGGATGCAGGTGAGGGGGGTTAATTAGAAGCAGATGGTTGGACAAAGGTCAGAAATGAAAAGACTGGGTGTGAGACCTTCTAATGCAATGATCCATATGATGCAATGTAGTCATTAATATCATCACCCCTCTCTTCCTTTAATTCTTATATATTCCTATCTTTCCATACTCTCTGTGTCCTCCTCTGATGAAGGAGAAATAGTTGACCTATCTTAATACTGAAAGGCAAACAGAAAATATTTGTACAGAATCTGTAGTAAAAACACCTTCATGGTGATGTAACTGCACAGACAGCAATAACAGTCCACTATTGTTAAAATTGAAGGGGGGGAAATATTGTCTGTGTGCATACTGGTAGAGATTGGACCACACTTCCTTTTGCTTGGCCTCCATGCTCATTAGGTGGAGAATAATTTAATGATGGGGAAATTTGCTGTACTCTGTGTGAGTGTGCCTCCTTACTATTCTTTGCTGTATTTGCCTAATTGGGAGCAATGAAAAATATTGAGCAATATTTTCAATTTTGGCTGGTTGGAAGCTTGATCCCTAGGTTTGATTTCAAAGTTTGGGTGAGGCAAGGTATGAGGTTGGTGTTGGAGAAGATTGGTGGAGGAGGGCAGTGGATGTAAAAGTGTGTGTGCGCGCATATGTAAATGTTGGCATGTAAGATTATTTATATAGCTGTACAGTCACTAATGTGTAGCTACCAAGCAGTGTGCCTTTTATAGATGTTGCCATTCAATGATCGGTCAATTGCATAGTGAACAGCTATTATTTGATTGAAAAATCAATGACAGATCAGATTGAAAAACAATCCAACAATTTTGTTTTCCAGAATTCCCTGTTTGTTTTTCTGTTTGAAGATATACTTGGAGTTATGGGCCTTCCCACTTAGGCGATTTTTCAGGCGACTGCTGGTGTTTATCAAGTTGCCGGCAGTCGTCTGAAAAACAGGCAACTGGAACGGCGACTGTCAGAGTGGAACACACACACACATTGCTTCCTTCACCAGCCCATTATGCAGGCGGGAACAGGGCTTTCCAATTAGCACTGTCTGAGTGAAATTAACATGGTGCAATGCCAATGTGGTACAGACACAAACCGCGATGAACAGGAAGGTTGGCGCTGTAATTAAGAAGCTAAAAAGCACTGTGTTAGGTAAATCCTTTAAAAGAGTGGGGGAGAAGGGGGAGAGAGGGTGAGGAAGGAGTGGAGGCAACTTTTAAGAAGTCAGAGATGCATGGCTGTGAAGCTCGGCGGACATTAACATAACCGGTTAGTTATCCTTGGTTCTGAAAACTACTGCTTACGTTTTTTTTCCCCAATGAGGCAATGAAATTCTCAGGTCAGCACCAGCAGCAACCTACGAGAATATAAGATAACCTTTGACCTCCTGGCGACCCACCTATGGCACGAGAATTCTCGTTACTCTCCATGGCGGCTTCATTCTAGCCACCGTTAACTTTTCGACATGTTGAAAATAATGAGGCCGCGACTAGGTCCCAGAATGCGGGAACTTCTCACAACCCTGAAGGTGATTCCCCGGCAACCACCCGCGAACATGTGTCGACCAAGTGGCGACTGCATAATTATTTTTAATTAAACACAAGATTACAGGAGGATACAGTGACATTTTCAGGATGAAGTCCATGGTTTATGCATCAGCAAGCTGTCATTTCTGCTTCCCTCTCTATATTGAAGATAAAGACTGAGCAAGACATACCTTTCAGGAAGGGTCAATCTTTCTGCCTCTTCTATCTCACAGTTTTCAGATTGAAATGCCTTTTCTTGCTTTTCACAGACGTTTGACACCAAGTGAGATGTTGTGACTTAACTGACTTGTAAAATTCTGACAAATGTTAGCCAATGCATGTAGCATTTGCTCAGTAACTTTTAGGAAGCTTAAGACTTCTGCACAAGGGCATGCAAACACCTTTCCTCAGAGATGTGAAATTGCATCGTCAACTTCCTACCAACCCGACGAATTCACTGCTGAACTGGTGTTCATTTTCATCAAGCATGGGTTCAGCTGCTCCATTCATTTCAACAAAAGTAAGCTTGAGCTATCTTATGAGCTTTAAATAAAGTTGCTTAAATGTACTTAATTTATGTATTTCAATTGTTGCTTTTTAATTTTTAAATTGACTTAGCACATATGGCACTTTATTGTCACCTGTACCTCGAAACAGCGACATTCTTTGTTTTGCATACAATTCAGTAAAATCATATATACGTAAGCAGAAGTGTTTTTTTTTTAAACAAGGGTAATCACACAAATGCTGGAGTAACTCAGCGGGACAGGCAGCATCTCTGGAGAGAAGGAATGGGTGACATTTCAGGTAGAGACCTTTCTTTTTCCAAATATAATTCTAAATATTTTTTAAGTGTGAACAACAAGCATTCAAACATTTTGACCAGCATTTCAGCTTGAGGACATGGCTGACAAATAAGGTATGATGGCAATTGTATTCACATTCCACATATTAAAATTGGACGGCTGTTTGCCACAGCTGGCCCTGATGACATTGTGACAACATTACTGTATCAAAATCCAGATGGGGACCTAATGGGAATGTGCCAGTGAGTGTAACCAGCTCCTAAAGCCTATTGTCAATTAATATCTAATTAGCTACTATCTTTCTGATTTGTTCCATCATTTACCATTCATTCCTTTTCCATCCATTTTATCTTTTATTATGCACTGGCTATCAAACAACATAGAGCTCTGCTCTATGTTCTTTGCTTGCTATGACAGAGCACTCTCCTTGGCTCATTCACAATTTTCCATTGCTTTTCTTCCTCTTCATTTTGAACAGCACCATTGCCTCAGTCATTTCTTCAAGGTATATGGCTGGTTGTGCATTCCTCTTTAATTTACAAATCTATAGAGTTTCCAGTAGCCAGTAATGACATTGAGCACCTTAATAGACTGCACAGAAGTGAGTTGGTAAATTCAGGTCTGTCAACAATCAATCTCTGTCCGGATGGTGGATGGTCCCTGCAAAAAGAGCTTTCTCAATTTCCAATTGCATACAAAACACCTGATGGTCAAGTGGTCAATACAATTGCAACACACTTGAAGACCTCGTTCAACAGTAAAAATCCCGTGACATATCAACTGGCAGGCATCTCCTTTTCTTACAAAATTGATTATAATTTTTTTCATGCCAAGCACAGCCTCTGTCACTTGCTTTAAGCCAATACTAGCTGGATAACAAGTGTTCTTAATTGCTTGGATGATTTTACTTCGGAGTCACGTGAGTGACTATGTGAAGAAGCCCCGCCAGACGCATGCGCGTCATTACATCGACGCTTGTCGCACTGAACGGAGCTGGAGTGCACAGCTCCACCAGTGGGTAAGTAAGAAACCTCGCAGGTATGTTTTTAAAACTTCCAGCGAGATTTAAGCTCCGTAAGGCTGGTTTGTGAGTCAGCAGGAGCCTGTTCAGTGGGAGGAGCAAGCATGGGCCACGCAGTATTGCAGTCCCATCGGGAAAATAGATAAGTGCGGTGCCGGTTCTGATACCGGTGGCCGTTATTCTGTACGTAATACCCTCCAGCTGGTCTAGGTCGTTCGGGCTGAGGCCACAACAATAGGTAAGCATACAAGGTCTGCTCTGAGTATGTGATACCAGATGCAGTTTCTTTAGTTGATGTGTATGATATGTGCATTATTAAACTGTCATTCCCTGCTGTGAGAACAAGCAGGTAAATACAAAGGTTTGATTCTGGGGCCAGCAGAGGCAGAGAGATGGGTACAAAGTATTATACCCAATACAGCCACATCAACCCTTTTATTGGGAGAACTGTGTAAAACTGAGAGTAATATAAATATTCTGCAAGTAGAATGTGCTTGGTCAGAATCTATAATTTCAAACATGAACATATATGATTATGCACAAATACACAAGGAAATGTAAATAAAGTTACTTTCCTCCAAAAAAAGGACAAGAATGTGGGGGAGACTAGAAATGGAGAAAATGCTCCACACTTTACTCAGTCAAGGGTCCAAAGACCCAAAGATTCCCAGGCAGCCTCCAAAGGAGTTCCATACTCTATGTATGGTGCCTGTTAAAAAATGGGGGTCTAGCTCTCCAGTGCCTTCTTAGGTCTGGATGAGGTCTCCCTAGAGCAAGACTAAAATGCTCTAAACTTTAAACAGTCAAGGGTCCAAAGACCCAGAGATTCCCAGGCAGACTCCGAAGGAGTTCCATACACTGAGTATGGTGCCTGTTAAAAAAAAAATTAAAAAAAATGGGAATCTGACTCTCCAGTGCCTTGTTTAGCTCTGGATAAGGTCTCCTGGAGCAAGACTCGGGAGTATCAGGGCAGGAGAAGACTGACCCTGAAGCTGGTGTCCTACTTATGTATATACACCAGAGCACAAGAGCAATGCTCCGGGTGTTCCCGATGTAGCATCAAGTTTGCTATATCGGTATGGACTGGTGAGGCTATGGATGAGACCTGGCTGCCAACATTATTTGGTTTCTCACCTGCTCCAAGAACTGTTATGACTGAAACAGTAAATATATTAACACCTGTCTATTGTGCCTCGCTCAGGGTGCCAACAGTAAACTCAGTAATTTGGGGCACCCATGAGTGTTACGATGCGAGGGCAGGAAATATGTTTCCAGCATGTCCTCTAGCTGATATTCAGTTGGCATCACTGCATTCGGGGAAACACATACAAGGGTCGATAAATGTCCAAAACTTATAAGACAGGCTTGCGTTACTCTGCAGTGCCTATTCAAACCTAATTGTATGATGAAAATTGCCATTTGGCCAACATTACTCCCAAAAATGCAGGACTATGTAGGACAAACAATAACCATATTTAATTATTGGTGAAAATCTGCCAAAACAATTCTAGTTCAATTACGGAGGTACAGTAACTTTATTCCATCACACATAGAATTTCTGGGGTACAACCTCTGGTTGGGTGTAAGATTACAATTGTTTTTATAATGAATGATGCTACATAATATTGATCGGTTTTGGTGTTTGCTACACCAGAAACTCGCCAGGTAAAATATATCCCAGACAGAAGAAGATGGGGGTTGCAGAATCATTCTGGACCTCACAAACTTAATTCATGTGTTCAGTATAGGCATTTAAAAAAGTACACCTTCAACACTGTAACACAGTTGTTATCAAAAGGCTGCTATATGGTTACTATAGACGTAAAAAAAAAGAGATACCTTATTTTTCAGTACCAATGCATCATTATCGCAGGTACTTTAAGTTATTCGATGGGTCAGCTGAGGCAATTTAAAGAATTACTTAATGGGTTAACTTCAGCTCTGAGGCTGTTCACATAATTATTGAAACCAGCACTGGTGTTACTGAGGGCTCAGAATCACATTGTAATGGCTATGAAAAGATATGTTAATTGTAAATGCCACTCAGGAGACAGCTGAAGAACTGGTTTCAGCAACCATAAGCCTATTGGAAGGCTAGGGTTCTGTCCATCCAACTACAATTAAGTTACAGCCATCCCAAACAATTGATTATTTGGGGTTTGTCATTAATTCAGTAATGATATGTCAGTAACTTCTTAACAGATAAGGTTGGGGATATTACAAATGTCTGTACTTGTCTCGCTGAGAGACTTTATCCCTCCATCCGAGAAGTAGCTACGGGTATTGGTAAATGGTAGCAGCATCCTGGTGTTGAGTTTTGACCTCTGCATTATCAAAGTCTGTTGAGAGCCAGAGGGCAAACAACTTAAAATAAAAAGTAAAAATAAATAATTTTTTTAAAAAATAATTTTAAAAAAATGAATAAAAAATAAAAATAAAATAAAAATAAATAAATACATAAATAGCAATAAAATGAAATGCGTGCAGGTCATTGATAGGTCCATGCAGTTACCAACTAAAGCTTTAGCTGAATTGCAATGGTGGATTCTCAATGTTGCACAAGCTACTAGAATATATTTTGGTCAGCTACCTTCAGTGGTATTACAAACGGATGGGAGTGCTCTCGGATGGGAAGGTTAGGACAGCGCCACCAGTTGAGGTGGCAATGGACTGTCCAAGATGATTAATTCTCCTAACACATGGTATCAATTATTTGGAGTTATTGGGGGCGTTTTATGCATTGATAGATCATTGTTCTGCAATGAATGACATGTTCAATTACAAGTAGACAATACCACAGCTGTGGGAGAGACAATATTGTGGCAGACAACATATCACGGAAGTTCAATAACAATACAGAATGGATGGTAAATCCAGAAGTTCAAAAAGATTGTCAGTCGGTATGGGTACCAAATATTGATCTGTTTGCATCCAGATTAAATCTCCAGTTGCCTAAATATGTCATAGGAGCCAGTCCCAGGAGCAGTAGTGGTGGATGCATTCTCGCTACATTGGGGAAGTATAATCTTCTATGTTTCCCTATTTTGTCTGATTAGGCAATGTCACCAAAATAGAGCAAGACTCCGCCGCAGGCGTTTGGTGGTTCCAAACTGGTCTACACAGCCATTATTCCCATTGGTGCTCAGAATGATGACTCAGCCATTCATGACAATCCCCAGCTGCAGTAATTGTTGGTACATCCAGTACAGGAGAAGTCATCCATTACATGATCGTATTAATCGTTAATCTGCAGGTTCTAATGGACTGTCAGATAGGACAATGGATGTTATTACTGTAGCTTGGAGAGATAGCACTAAGAAACAATATATGTCTCATATAAGGAAATGGGAAATCTTTTGTATACAGTTAGATATATTTTATCATACTGCAAAACATATCGGATGTATTGGAGTTCCTTGCTATGTTGCACCTGAGATATAGTGCCATTAATAGTGCTCGGAGTACTTTGTCCTCCTATTTAGGACAATTTTCAGAATGACAAATCTATCGGGTTAATCCGTTAATATCCCGATTTATGAGAGAAATTTTAATAAAATCCTACCAAACCCAGCTATACAGAAATCTGGGATGTCAGTATAATACTCACATTGCTTCGGCAGTGGGCTCAAATTATGTCACTGTCTTTTCAGAACTTAATATATAAAGTGGTTATGCACATGCCATTAGTATCAGCACAATGAGTACAAACATTACAAATGTTGCACTTAGATTGTATGCAGTTGTCTGTAGATAAAATTACTTTTTATGTCTATGATCTAAGCAAGCAAAGCAAGACAGGGAAGGCTGGAACCAAGGTAATCTTTAAAGCATACCCTGTCGACCATTACATTGTGTGTGGTAAGCATCTGACTCAATATATTAAAGTAATTAAGAGTCTCTGAGATTGTGAGACACCAATGCTCATTACTCATTAAAAAAAAGGAAAAAAAGTGACAGTACAAACTATTCTAGATGGTTAAAACAGGTTCTGTATTTAGCTGGAGTTCACACTCATGTGTTAAATCTCAACTCTACAAGGGCGGCATCAATGTCCACGGTGAAGGCGCAGGACATGCTGCTCGACCAAATTCTAGAGGCCGCCGGATGGTCTAAATAAGTAACTTCTAGATTTATGATAAACCTGTTCTCACAGTGCCAGGGTTTGCACATGCTATGTTGTGTTTTGTTCAATTTGTTTGCTTTGTTTCATATCATTGTTTCATATCATTGTTGTAATTTTTCCCCTGGATAGAGGGGTTATTTACTTTCATTGTTATTATAATTATTATTAACATAGTTATTGAATAATTCAAGCAATGTTCAATAATTATTATTTACTCACTACTATATCAACTGAAGCAGTGTGTCGTATGGAATGAATCTACGGCATGAAAATCACAGAGCTTCAAAATCTTCACGTAGTCACTCACGTGACTCCGAAGTAAAATAGTAAGATTAAACGATAACTTGCCTGTTCGAAGTTTGATCTTTATTTTATGAGGAGTTACGATGAGGGATTACGTGCCCTCCGCTCCCGACCCTCATAATCTAAATGATCATCTGGTAGTTCTAGTCTTCTGTAAGCCTTACTATCTTATTTCGGCTATTGGTTTCTGTGTTTTTCACGCCGCTGCTTTGAAGTATGACGCGCATGCGCTTGGCGGGGCTTCTTCACGTAATCCCTCATCGTAACTCCTCATAAAATAAAGCTTTGAACAGGTAAGTTCTCGTTTAATCTTACTATTACATCTCAGTTTAGTTTTCTAATAATCTAGATAGAACTAGAGGAGTTACCATTTTTCCTTTAGGTGGTTTGCCGATCAAGCCTCAACAGGTGTATCCTTCTCAATATCTGCAGTGAAGGAGAGGTGCCAAAGATTGGTCTCCACTTCATAGACAGAATGAGAGTTTCTGACATATTTAAAATAAAGTTAAAACAGCAGCGGGAATCCCAGCAAGTCAATTACCAGTGAATTAACTTTCACAATAGTTTAGAAGCAACTGAGAACTCAGTTTCTTGAACTACAAAACCACTAGGCTGCTGTGTCATTCATTATGAAATAGGCAACAGTTTATAAGAGAGAAGATAAGCATGTATTTAACTGAGTCTTTTCACCCATTTCTGGAGGCCTGTATCACTTTTAGGTATGCTTAATCTTAAAAATACCCTCCTTCATATATTTTCTGACATTTTAATGAAAATTAAAACAACACTGTTCAGTAATTGTATTTCTATTCTCGTGACATCACCTCATTGGAACAAGACAACATTGGATTATTTATTAATGACAAGAGCCAATGAGCTGGGGATAGTTGGAGTGCATCACCCACTGTAGTCTGTAATGCAGTAGAGTTGAATTATTTGTAAAACTCAACCTGCTTAAGGAGTGAGCAGAAACTACAACTACTTTTCTCAGTAAAAATAAGGTTTTTTCTTTACAGAAAAATGCAGTTTGTATTTTGATTGTGCATCTAAAAACATCTCTATCATTTACTGCATTGTGGGGACCAATGTTGATTGATAGTAGCCAATAATCTCCACAGTGGATGATATAAAATAGTAAATTTAGCATTAGTACATCATATTAAAGAATGATAAATAAACTTCAAGAGGAAATATGCTTACATTCAGTTTGTATTCTTTAGAAAGACAGGCATATCTAGTCTACCCTGCTTTAATCAGTACAATGCTCAATGGTGATGACATGGTTGAAAAACATCAGATTGAGCTGGATCCAAGATCCACAACCAACTCATTTGTTAATTTAGCTGGGATCCATTAAACTCGTGTGGTTGCAATTTAAAATTGCCGTATGGCACAATTCATAAAAGAGAAAGCTTTCAGATGCATTCAAATCCAGAAACAGACTTCATCTTCATGCAAAAATGAATTGCAGGGAAAATGTTTGTACAAAATCACTTCAACGCAAAATCAAGTCCAGCAAATTTTCTTGGTTCTTTAAAGTTCAAGTACAACTTAAAAACATTAGACACAGTATACAGAAAACTGGGAAGTAATTAAAAGATCACAGTAAATAAATAATTACAGAAAAGTAATTTGAAACTATTTTTCTGCATATAAATGAAACAAAACACGACTTTGTTGCTGAACATGGAGCTCCAGCCAGAATGCAGTATTTGTAAAAGGCAAGGGATTTTTGGCCACTGTCAGCCAATATTTATCCTTCAATTAACATCATCACACACAAAAAAGGATACCTTGCCTTCTTCATACTGTTATTTGTGCATAAAATGATAGCCAGGTTTCATACGCAACAACATTGGTAACACTTCAAATGAACCTAACTGGATCTAAACCACCGGGTCACCTTTAGGTTATGAAAGCCACTTTTAATTCATTTATTTCCTTTTTTCAGAACTAAATAATGTACTTTTTAATCTATCAGATCACTGTATTGGTAAACGAATAATTTGGAAAACTTGATATCATAATCCAGAAAGACTTCCAAAACAATTTTGAACTGCTGTATTGCAGTTTTCGTTTAATAGAATGTATCATAAGACCACAAGGCATAGGAGCAGAATTAGGCCATTCGGCCCATTGAATCTGCTCAGCCATTTGGTCATCGCTCATCTATTTTTCCTTCTTGACCTCATTATCCTACCTTTTCCCTGAAACCTTTGCCATCCTTACTAATCAAGAAACGATTGATCTTCACTTAAAAATACCTGGTGACATGGCCTCATCACCTCTGTGGCAATGAATTCCACAGATTCACCACAATACTAGCTAAAGAAATTAATCCTCATCTCCATTCTAAATGTATTCGCTATTATTCTGAGGATTTTACCTCGGCTCCTAAACTCTCCCACTATTGGAAATATCCTCTCCACATCAACTCGATCTAGGCCTGTCACTATTTGATTATCCTCTAGGGTTAGGGTACAATTTTAGCAGGCATTGAGGATTGGTTATTGGAATATAACCAACTCAGGTTTTAATCTAAAATTTGAGAGGGAGAAGGGTAAATCGGAGGTGTCACTATTACAGTTGAGCAAAGAGAACTATGGAGCCATGAGGGAGAGTTGGCCAAGGTTGACTGGAAAGTACGCCAGCAGGGATGACAGTGGAACAACAATGGCAGGTATTTCTGAGAATAATACAGAAGGTGCAGGAACGGTTCATTCCAAAGAGGAAGAAAGATTCCACGAGGAGTAAGGGGCGACCGTGGCTGACAAGGGATGTCAGGGACAGTATGAAAATAAAAGAGAAGAAATATAACATAGCAAAGAGGAGTTGGAAACCAGAGGATTGGACTTTCAAAGAGCAACAGAAGATAACTAAAAAGGCAATACGGGGAGAAAAAGATAAGGGACGAAGGTAAACTAGCCAAGAATATAAAAAGGATAGTAAAAGCTTCTTTAGGTATGTGAAGAGGAAAAACTAGTTAATGCCAAAGTTGGACCGTTGAAGACTGAAAAGGGTGAATTTATTATGGGGAACAAGGAAATGGCAGACGAATTGAACAGGTACTTTGGATCCGTCTTCACTAAGGAGGACACAAGCAATCTCCCTGATGTTCTAGTGGCCAGAGGATCTAGGGTGGCGGAGGAAACTGAAGGAGATTCGCATTAGGCAGGGAATGGTGTTGGGTAGACTGATGGGACTGAAGGCTGATAAATCCCCAGGGCCTGATGGTCTGCATCCCAGGGTACGTAAGGAAGTGGCTCTAGAAATCGTGGACGCATTGGTGATCATTTTCCAATGTTCTATAGATTCTGGATCAGTTCCTATGGATTGGAGCATAGCTAATGTTATCCCACTTTATAAGAAGGGCGGCAGAGAGAAAACAGTGAATTGTAGACCAGTTAGCCTGACACCGGTGGTGGGGAAGATGCTGGAGTCAATAATAAAAGATGAAATAACGAAACATTTGGATAGCAGTAGCAGTTTCGGTCTGAGTCAGCATGGATTTACAAAGGGGAAATCATGTTTGACTAATCTTCTGTAATTTTTTGAGGATGCAACCAGGATAATGGACAAGGGAGAGCCAGTGGGTGTAGTGTACCTGGACTTTCAGAAAGCATTTGATAATGTCCCACATTGGAGATTAGTGGGCAAACTTAGAGAACATGTATTGGGGGTAGGATGCTGACATGGATAGAAAATTGGTTAGCAGACAGGAAACAAATGGTAGGAATTAATGGGTCTCTTTCAGAATGGCAGGCAGTGACTAGTGGGGTTATCGCAAGGCTCGGTTGCTGGGACCGCAACTATTTACAATATATATTAACGATTTGGATGAAGGGATTCAAAGTAACATTAGCAAATTTGCAGATGACACAAGTCTGGGTGTCAGTGTGAACTGTGAGGAGGATGCTATGTGGATGTAAGGTGACTTGGATAGGTTGGTTGAGTGGGCAGATGCATGGCAGATACAGTTTAATGTGGACAAATGTGAGGTTATTCTACTTTGGTGGCAAAAACAGGAAGGCAGATTATTACCTAAATGGTGTCAAGTTGGGAAAAGGGGAAGTGTAACGGAATCTGGGGATCCTTGTTCATCAGTCAATGAAAGTAAGCATGCAGGTAGTGAAGAAAGCGAATGGCATGTGGGCCTTCATAACAAGAGGAGTATAGGAGCAAAGCGGTCCCTCCTGCACTTGTACAGGGCCCTAGTGAGAACCACACCTGGAGTGTTATGTGCAGTTTTGGTCTACAGACTTGAGGAAAGGACATTCTTGTTATTGAGGGAGTGCAGCGTAGGTTCACGAGGTTAATTCCTGGGATGGCGGGACTGTCATATGTTGATAGATTGGAGCAGCTGGGCTTGTATGCTCTGGAATTTAGAAGGATTAGATAGGGGATCTTATTGAAACATATAAGATTATTAATAGCCCTGTCCCACGGTTACGAGTTCATTCCAAGAGTTCTCCCGAGTTTGCCCTGATTCGAACTCGGAGATTTTATGGTAATGGCCACTCGTCGGTACTCGGGGCTCTCGTGGATATTTTTCAACATGTTCAAAAATCTTCACGATTCTTCCTGTGCTTACCTGCCGTTAGCGAGTTTTCCCGAGTACCTGCCGTTAGCGCTAAGAGACGTTCCAGAGCTCCGACATACCCGCGACGTTCATTCTCTGTGCTTACCACGAGTTTGATTTTTTTTAAACTCGGGAGAGCTTGTGGAATGAACTCGTACCGTGGGACAGGGCTTTAAGGGTTTGGACAGGCTAGAGGTAGGAAACATGTGCCCAATGTTGGGGAGTCCAGAACCAGGGGCCATAGTTCTAGAACGGAGATGAGGAAAATCTTTTTCACACAGAGAGTTGTGAGTGTGTGGAATTCTCTGACTCAGGGGGGGGGGCGGTGGAAGCTGGTTCTCTGGATGCTTTCAAGAGAGAGTTAGATAGAGCTCTTAGGGGATAGTGGAGTTAAGGGATATGGGAAGAAGGCAGGAACGGGGTATTGATTGTGGATGATCAGCCATGATCACATTGAATGGCGGTGCTAGCTCGAAGGGCCGAATGGCCTACTCCTGCACCTATTGTCTATTGTCTATTGTCTGTTGACTGCAGGTTGGTACTAGTTGGAAATTTGTAAAGGTCAGTACTTGAGCCTCGTTATTTACTTCAGATGATGAAACTGTACCTTACACATGGAATGCAGAGGAAGGAACTGCAGATGTTGATTTACACCAAAGATAGACACAAAATGCTGGAGTACCTCGGCGGGATAGGCAGCATCTCTAGAGAGAAGGAATTGGTGACCTTTGAGGTCGAAACCCTTCTTCAGACTCAGGGGAAGAGGGAAAGGTACCCACCTGACAGGACTAACAGAAAGGCAGAGTGCAACGGTATGAACATTGACTTTTCTAATTTCAGGTAGTCCCTACATTCTCTCCTCCCCTTCTCAGCTCTCCCTCAGCCCACTGGCTCCACCTCTTCCTTTCCTTCTTCCCGACCCCCCCCCCCCCCCCCCCCCCCCCCCCCCCCCCCACCCTCACGTCAGTCTGAAGAAGGGTTTCGACCCAAACGTTGCCTATTTCCCTCGCTCCATAGATGCTGCCTCACCCGCCTCAGTTTCTCCAGCATTTTTGTTTAACTTCGATTTTCCAGCATCTGCAGTTTCTTAAACACGGTCAATAAAACCTTTGTTATAAAAGGATTGGAACATAGCATTTTATCCTTGTGCCACTCTTGGGGAATTCTGTAGCACGCAGTGTTCGTGGTGTTGAGTGACATTTAATTTTCATTGTCCATTGAACCCAGGTAAATTGTGGCATTAAGTGTGAGGATCAGGGGCTGTTGATGGGGAAAAAAGACTTTACACCTCCCAGACCAAATTCTGCATCAATTAGCACCAAGGTCCACTCCCCTCTGCTGAGCCATAGTCTCTCTCTGACCCACTCTCTTTCTCATACCCCACCCAGAGTCTCTTACTTCTTCCCCTCTGTTGGCTGATTTCCCTCCTGCTTGAATATTGGATCTGTACTTCTCGCTACTGATCTCTGCACACATCTGCAGATGGCAATCTCCCATATCACAATCCAGCTTCCAACCTTCCCCGCCATCTTCAGTCCCTTTCCCTCCATTGTATTATTTCCACATCCACTAACATCTGAGCTGTCTCTCACCAGGCCGCCGATTTCTCCACACCTTGGTCACCGTTCTATCCCTCTACATTCAGTCATTCGGTCACTGAAAGTGTACACCGGTCACAGAAGTTTGGCGTGCAGGTGCAGCAGGCAGTGAAGAAGAAAGCTAATGGAATGTTGGCCTTCATAACAAGAGGATTTCAGTATAGGAGTAAAGAGGCTCTTCTGCAGTTGTTTAGGGCTTTGGTGAGACCATACCTGGAGTATTGTGGGTACACAAAAAGCTGGAGAAACTCAGCGGGTGCAGCAGCATCTAAGGAGCGAAGGAGATGGGCGACGTTTCAGGTCGAGACCCTTCTTCAGACTGGTCAGGGATCAGGGAAACGAGAGATATAGACGGTGATGTGGAGAGATAAGGAACAATGAGTGAAAGATATGCAAAAAAGTATCGGTGATAAAGGGAACAAGCCATTGTAAGCTGTTTGTAGTGTGAAAATGAGAAGCTGGTGCGACTAGGGTGGGGGAGAGATAGAGATAGAGGGAATGCCAGGCCCGAGGGCTGAGGGAGAGGTGGGAAGGGGAGGAGACAGCAAGGGTTAACAGAATTGAGAAAATTCAATATTCAAGCCAAAGGATGCAGACTCCCCAAGCGGAATATGAGGTGCTGTTCCTCCAGCTTGCGGTGTTGCTCACTCTGGCCGTGGAGGAGGCCCAGGACCGAGAGGTCGGATGTGGAATGGGAGGGGGAGTTGAAGTGCTGAGCCACCGGGAGGTCGGGTTGGTTATTGCGGACCGAGCGGAGGTGTTCGGCGAAGCGATCGCCAAGCCTCCGCTTGGTCTCACCGATATAGATCATCTGGCATCTGGAGCAGCGGATGCAGTAGATGAGGTTGGAGGAGGTGCAGGTGAACCTCTGTCGGACCTGGAAGGACTGCTTGGGTCCCTGAAAGGAGTGGGGGGGGGGAGGGGGGGAGGTGAAGGGACAAGTGTTGCATTTCTTGCGGTTGCAAGACAGTGCAAGGGAAAGTGCCTGGGGAAGGGGTAGAGTGGGGAGGGGAGGGAAGAATGGACAAGGGAGTTGCGGAGGGGAGCGGTCTTTGCGGTAGGCAGACAGGGGGGGAGAATGGGAAGATGTGGCGGGGTGGAGGGGTCACGTTGGAGGTGGCGAAACTGGCGGAGGACTATATGTTGTATTTGCCGGCTGGTGGGGTGAAGGTGAGGACCAGGGGACTCTGCCCTGTTTGCGAGTGGGGGAATGGGGAGCGAGGGCAGTGTTGCGGGGTATGGAGGAGACCCTGGTGCGAGCCTCATCAATAGTGGGGAGGGGAATCCCCGTTCTCTGAAGAATGAGGACATTTGTGATGACCTGGTGTGGAACACCTCATCCTGGGAGCAGATGCGCCGTAGACCGGAGGAATTGGAATAGGGGATGGAGTCCTTACAGGAAGCAGTGGTGGGAGGAAGAGTAGTCCAGGTAGCTGTGGGAGTCAGTAGGTTTGTAGAAGTATTGTGTACAGTTTTGGTCTTCTAATTTGAGGAAGGACATCCTTGTGATTGCGGCAGCAGTGCAATGTAGGTTCACGAGATTGATCCCTGGGATGGCGGGACTGTCAATGAGGAAAGATTGAAAAGACTAGGCTTGTATTCACTGGAGTTTAGAAGGATGAGGGGCTATCTTATAGTAACATATACAATTATAAAAAAGGACTGGACAAGCTAGATGCAGGAAAAATGTTCCCCAATGTTGGGCGAGTTCAGAACCAGGGGCCACAATCTTAGAATAAAGAGGAGGTAATTTAAGACTGAGGTGAGAAAAACTTTTTCACCCAGAGAGTTGTTGAATTTATGGAATTCCCTGCCACAGAGGGCAGTGGAGACCAAAATCACTGGATGGATTTAAGAGATAGTTAGATAGAGATTCTAGGGGCTAATGGAGTCAGGGGATATGGGGAGAATGCTGGCATGGGTTATTGATAGGGGACGATCAGCCATGATCACAATGAATGGCGGTGCTGGCTCGAAGGGCCGAATAGCATCCTCTTGCACTTATTTTCTATGTTTCATATTCAATGAAGTGAAGGCAAGCATACCGTATGTTTTCTTCACCATCCTATGTATCTATGTTGCCATTATCACGGAAATCTAGATATGAATCCCAAGAGTCTTCAGTTCATTAACATTCCTTAGTACCCTATAATTTACTGTGTTCAACCTCAGTAAATTATAGTCAACCTCGATTTGACTTCCCCAAATGTATCACCTTACACATGTTGTGATTAAATTCCATCTGCAACACTCTGCCCAACTTTCCATCTGATCGACATCATACTGAATGTAACCTTAACATCACCTGGCTCCACACATAGATTAACTCTTTGGTCCTGAAGGGGACCAACTTTTTTCTTGGCTATCCTCTTGCACCTGATATGCTTATGGTGCTGTAGATATGTCTGAGAATATCAAAAATAATAACAGCAGAAGCAGGCCAAATGACTCAAATCTGTTGTGCCATTAATTAACACTGTAGCTGATCTGATTTTGGCCTCAGTTCCACTTTTTATATTTTCTGTTCCCAACTAACCTTTTACTCCGGATTTGAATAAAACTTTCTGACGTGGCCTGGAAAAATAAAATCACAGAACACAGAAATGTGCCCTTTCAACCCACCTTGCCACGCACACCATAATTTCAATCTACACTTCTCCTACCTGTTTAAGCCCGTAAATCTCTATGTCTTTCTTATCTGATCCCCATCCAAATAACTTTTAAATGTTACTTTTGTATTTCCCTTTATCACCTCCTCTGGCAGCTCATTTTGGATAACCACAACCCCTCTGTACTACTTAGATTGAGTTTGAATTTCTCCCTCTCACCTAAACGGTTGGCTTTTAATACTGGTCACCCCTGATTATTTTATCTATGCACAATTTTATCTCACAATTTTTATAAACCTCGATAAGATCACGCATCTGGCTCCTATTTTCCAGTATGAATGAACCTGGCCTATCCAATCTAATATCTACAGCTTCGCCATTCAATGCAACATCCTGGTGAATCTTTTTGTACTCTATCTGTTGATGCCATGTTTTAGCAGACCAGAACTGCAACACTATGCACCCCAAACAGAACTTCAAAACTGTACAATTGCAAATTATGTCCCAATTCTTATACTCAGTGTCTCTCTTTATGAAACCAAGCATAACTTCTTCACATACTAACTACCCGTATTGCCATTTTTTCGGGAGCTATGGACTTGCAATCCAAGGTTTCTCTGTGCATTAATGCTCCTGAGGTCACTGCCATTTACCATACATATATTACCTCACAGTAAATTCCAGCTGCCAGCAGTGGCACCCAATTATCCGATGCCCAGCTGTATCCCTGTTCGACTTTATTTGTCTACTTCTCCACCAATTGTTGTGTTGTCTGCAAATCTTAGTATGCAGACCACCCTACATTCTCATCCAAGCCATTCATCTTTGTTACAAACAACAGAGGTCTCGGGACCACTTATCAGTTACCATTGTTATAGATTTCCAGTCAGAAAAAAAAAACACCACACATCACCACCCTCTGCTTTTCCTATCACCAGAGTAATTTAGGATTTACTTTGTTAACAAACCTCAGAGTCCTGTGCCATAACTTTCTGTACCAGTTCTAGGATATGGAACTTTTTCAAAACCTTACTAAAGTCCATGGTATGCCATCTACAATGCTCTACCTTAATCAATATTAAATATTCTTAGTTACCTTGTCTATGATATTTAATGATTCAGCCTCCACAACTCCATAGAGTAGAAACATCCAAAGATTCACAACCATTTTGAGAGAATAAATTCTTGTCATCAGCATCTCAAATGGAAGATCCATTTATTTTGAAATGTTTCCCCCAATTCTAGATTCCCCCGGGGTGAAAACATCTCTGATATCCTCTTGTCAAGTTTTGTTCAGAATCGTGTCCCCCCCCCCCCCCCCCCCCCTTTTCAGTGAGATGTCCTCTAATTTTCAATGTATTTAGACTATAACTGCTCAAAATAAACCTTTAGTCCCAGAATTCAACCCAGTGAGCCTTCTCCTCAATTACCTCCAATGAATGATTTTACTCTTCGGAGTCACGTGAGTGACTTCGTGAAGACCCCGCAGCACGCATGCGCGGCATATCGTCGCACGCATTTGCATCGGCAGGCTGTGGGGGGGGGAGTGCGCTCTCTCTTCGGGCTCCTTTATAAGCCGGCAGGTAAGTACTTACCTTTACTCCACAGGATGGACAAGGGCAAAAGGAAGGCGACGCTGTCGAGGAGCCGAGCTGCATCGACCAGCCAACGGCCGTTGTCCCGGTAGCTGCAAGCAACACCGGCAGCTTCGAGGCATGTGGGGGCAGGAATGCGGAAGCCGGGCGCTCCCGCTACTTTAGCGCCCGACTCACCCGAGTGGTTTGCCGCCCCGGAGCTGAATGCAACGGATCCAGACTTCGAGCCCCCTTTCCCCCACGAAAAGAGGGGGAAACCAGGTACGTGCTAAGGGGCCTCGCTCTTTCACAAGCGACCTCTCCCCGAGTTCCCAGAAGACCCGAGGGGGCTGGGCCGGGGGGACAGGGGAGCCCTGCAAAAGTGCAACACGTACCACTGCCAGGGAGATCTGCCGTAGTGCAGTCTGGGCAGCTCCACTGCTGCGTCGAGTAGGCCATGCTGGAGCAGATACCGCCGACAGAACACCCCGTCAGGCTGCGGTCAAGGGCGGAGGTGGCAGCAGTAGGCGGTCAGTCAGCTCAGCTCTGGGGCGAGCGGCCGACCATGTAGCCTCCACGCCAAAAGATGGGCATGGGTGGAGGCAAGCCTGACGGACTCTCGGGGAGGCCAGGTTCCGGGGGGCCGGCGCCGATTTCAACTCCACCTGCCTTCTATCAGACAGGTGGGCGCCACAGTCTGGGAGGACAGACTAGCGGAGAGTCCGTGCGGGGGTCGTATGATCTACTTGGGCTGTAGGTCACGACAACCTACCATTGGACCCTAGACAGCATCTTCGGAGGTGTGGTCCGATGGTGGAAGCCCCAGTGAGTTCGCAGGGCCGGGGGAAGTCGGCTTCTTGTCCGTTGATCTAGCAGGGACGGTCGCATAGAGCGGTTGGAGCTCCTGTGGGAGCAACTCCTCCAGCGGAGACCGGGAGGGGAAGTGCGGGACTGCGGGCTCCACTAGCCGTGCGGGACCCCACTCAGCATCTATCGTCTCAGCCAGATGCGTTTGCATTGCCAAGCTGTGTGTGTGAAGGACGGACCCGGGACAGCAGTGACCGTGAGCCAGAGCATGGGAGGATATGCTGGATGTGGTGGGTAGGTTTTGCCGCTACCACACAGACAGGGTGATCACTGCAACCACATTAATGGCGGGCACCATGATTACTGTACTACGCACAACTTCAGATGTCAGGGCTCAATGATACCTTGGAGAAAATAAAACACGCCCGAGAACTGCATCAAATCAGGTGCCCTTGGTTAATGCCCAGATCTGGGGACACTTTGAAGTACGGCCACAGGGGATGCAGGATGTCCGCCCAGGTATTATAAAGGTTCTCTCACGGGCCATAACGGCGTTTGCTAGGACCCTGTGACGGGGATAATGTGTTGCCAGGGAACAGCAAGATGCACTGTCATCCTTTGCCAACACCAGTATATATGAGATAAAACTGCCTGCGGAAGAGCTCCATAAAGCCCACACTCCACCCCAAATTCGCGGGGTTGTGCCGACCATCAACGCTCCACCGCTGCATCAGTTGTTTTGGTGACCTGTCCAAAACAGGTGAAGGAACTGCCCCCCCCCCCCCCACCCCGGGACACGAGGAGGCCAAATGCTGGCCTCTGAAAACCGCCGACGGCCAGACTTCACCCATTACCACCGGCAACAGCCACACACGACCTGGAAACACGACTGCCGGACAGGACACAAAGGTCCTACCTACCTCCACTCCGCAAACCACAAGACCTTTTTTAGGGCTAGGCCACATCGGCCTGCATGGAGATGCGGCGCCCCCGCCCCGTCATCCTCACAACGTCCACCCTAAAGACACCGTACGATACCAGACCCCGCCGTTAAACCATGGGAGTTAAGGGGGTCTGGTTCCTCTACGCCGTTTGATACCCTCCTGCACGCATAGGTGGGCAATTGCGGGCTTTCTTGGACATATGGAAAACTGTCACAAGATGGTTTATCTTACAAAGTCGTCAAAGGGTATGTTATAGAATTTATTGGATGTATAAATCCCCTACCCGCATTTCGCTCATAGACTTTTACTCTATCCCAAAAAGATGTGGAGGCCAGGACATGCTGATATTTATACAGCTAGCAGCAAAGGGATAATTGGCAAAACCAAGCATGAACCTATTGAGTTTGATGTCCAATCATCTTCACCAGAATTAAAAAAGAGAGGGGGATGTCGGATTTAATAGACTTAACTGAGCTGAAACACTTTTGTACAATTATACCCCTTTCAAAATGGAACTTTTGAAACAGCCAGCAGAGCTTTACCCAGGATACTTTATGGCATGCATCGCGATTTGAAGATGCATACTAAAACGGTGCCCCTCTCTGAGGCTCACAGAAAAGCCTGAAGTTTGTTGGAAGGGGTCAATTATGGAATATTAGGCATTGCCCAATGGAATCACCCATAGCCCCTGGGCTGTTTACAAAATTGGTAAAAACCTATATGGCTCTTCTCCGACACAAAATTTTTATAGTATGGCATATTTGGATGATATCCTTATAGTGGTCAGACCCTCATTTGGCAATTCAAGGAGTGGCAGCAACTAAGGCTCTTTTTGAGAAGCTTTGGGGTTTGTAATCCATCTAGACAAATCAAAATTGCATCCGGTACGGGTTATGGATTATTTGGGGTTCACCCTAGACACCATTTAATGAAGATTACCATCCCAACCAATAAAGCTACTGCTTATAAACTGAAGCGTGCCATCAGTCTTACTTGCGCAAGGGTACCGACCATTCGGCAAACAGCAAGTGAACTTGTTGGGAAAATGGTAGTTCATTCCAGCTGCACGATTCGGACCACTACACTACCGAAATTTCAAAGAACCAAAGATCACAGCATTAAAAACAAATGCTGGGCACTTGGATATTCTTATAAATATTTTGCCAATTCGGTGTTACCATCGAAGCTAGAACAAGCGTTACACTGGTGGGTTGTCAATATTAGAGAGTGTCATTAGGACCATCATCGTAAGCAAACCCTGACGTTGTGCCTACAAATGCGCCAAGACCACCAAGGTGGGGAGCAACTGATCGATGTCCATTTGTGGTGCAATGGAACTCTCATGAGTCTACATTCTGAGTCACACGGGATAAAACTATATAGAAATGCTGGGGGCATTTCAGGACTGCGGGCTTACTGTACTAATTCAGGGATTTACATGTCCGCCTTCAAATAGATATACTAACAGTGGTGGCTTACCTCAATTATATGGGTTGGTATCAAGGTCGCTATTTGTGATGATTTGGCTATACAATTTGGCACTGGTGCATGAAAGAATATTGGTTTACTGCGACCTAATTGCCAGGGAGTTATACAGTGGCGGGACACCAGGTCACGAGTATTCAATGACAAATCGAGTGGATGTTGAACCTCAAATTTTTGGGGTCATTATTGTCACTATGGAGACACCAGATATTGACTATTTGCGTACCAGACTGAACCATCAGATACTACCGTTGTATCATGGGAAAACAGACCCTGGGGGCAATAGCAATGGTTGCGTTTTTAT